>CM060907.1:698028712-698236212 GCA_030737815.1 Allium fistulosum | reverse complement strand
TACTCCTACTGCCTTTGTTGTGCATTCGCAAATTTCTTTCTTTTCACAAGTTGAAAACTGCCGTAGTTAGTAGAATGTGAGCAAAATCTATCTCTTTGGAATTAGATCTGAAGTTGTTGTTGATTAACTTTATAATATTCATAAGATCCATATGCCTGTTATCAACTATGTTCAGAGTAGCTTTGATATGATTCCAAATAGAAAAGGAGTAGCTGCATTCAAAAAATATGTGATTAGAACTTTCATTACATATATTGCACAGGGAGCAGAGTGAATTTATATTATTGCCCCATTTGTTTAATCTGTCCCAAGTTGGCAATCTGTTCTTAACTGTAAAATACGTACAGAATGCCATCTTGGGACAATTCACTCTATTCCATATGCAATGATACCACTCTTCTGTTGGGTATTTGCTTCTAATAAAATTCCAAGTTGCTTTAAAGGAAAACTTCCCTCTGCTGTTAGCTTTCCATACCCAGTAGTCATTCTCTGCAAAAGCATCAAATTGTATTTTGCATATTTCATCTTTTTGAGGATTAGTAATAGGATGCATTTGTGGTTGCCATTTATTATTAATAATGATATCTGAAACTTTGTTATTAGAACCACCACAAATAACAAGGCTATTCCACCCAACTTTATTTATAAATGCCTCATTTTTAAACCAAGGATCAAACCATAAACTTGTATCTTGACCATTTTTAAATTTTCTTTCAATCATTGATTTTCCAATTTCTCTACAATTTAAAATATGTTTCCAAGTGTTTGAATGATTACTCTTATGAAAAGTAGTCCAGAAATTATTATGATTCAAATATTTTGATCTCATCCATCTAGCCCACAGAGAATCAGAATTTAGAAATCTCCAAAATAATTTTAAATGGCAAGTAGTACAGAGATCCTTAATATTTCTAATGCCAAAACCCCCTTCATTTTTAGACCTGCATACATTATCCCAGCTTATTTTATGATATTTACCTTTCCAGAAAAAATCAGCGCATCTACTTTCCAACTTTTTAATAGATGCAACTGGGATTTGAAAAGTTTGTAGCCAGTAAAGAATAATAGCATAAATCACTGTCTTAATAAGTTCGAGCCTTCCAGCAATAGACAGTAACTTACAAGACCAAGTCTCCATTCTATCCTGAATTTTTTCAATAAGGATTGAACAATCAGAATCCTTAATCATATTTGTAGAAAGAGGCAGACCTAAATATTTGATAGGGAGAAACCCCTCTTCAATATTTAAAACATTTAAAAATTCTCTTTTAAACTTACAAGATTTACTAAAATATGCTTTACATTTATTCACATTGAGTTGAAGGCCAGCATAATTTTTTAAAGTATCAAAAATTGATTTAATAGAGACCGCATTTTCTTTATTAGCTTTAACAAACACCATAAGATCATCAGCATAAATCAAATGATTAACACATGGTTGGATTCTGTTTATATTCTGCACATTACTTTTAATACTTTCTATTTCCATAAGAATAGAAAAGTATTCCATAACAATAGCAAAAAGATAAGGTGATAGAGGGTCTCCTTGTCTTAACCCCCTATTAGAATTAATAAACCCTTCTGCCTTTCCTTGAATCAGAATTGAAAAGGTAGGAGTATTTATACATTCAAACACCAAATCACAAAACTTTTTAGGAAAACCCATACATTTCATGATATGATGAATAAAATGTCTGTTTACCTTATCATATGCTTTCTGTAAGTCAATTTTAATACAAACATTGTCACCTTGTTTAGTGTTAAAATTCCTTACCATCTCATGAGCTAAGAGAGAGTTTTCATATATAAGTCTACCAGGAACAAATGCACTCTGATTTTCTGAAACCAGAAAAGGCAAAAACACTTTAATTCTGTTACTAAGGACACTAGCAATAATTTTATAAATAAAGTTGCAACAAGAAATTGGCCTATAATCACCAATATCAGTGGGATTTTTATTTTTTGGAATAAGGGTAATAAAAGTACGATTTAAACTTTTAAGAATTTTACCATTATCAATAAACTCATTAACAACATCCAAAACCCGTTGTCTAATATAATCCCAATTATTTTTATAAAATTTTGCATTAAAACCATCAGGGCCAGGGCTTTTGTTATCTCCAGCATTAAAAACAATAAATTTTATTTCTTCAAGGCTCACTGGAGCCAACAGGATTTCAGAAGCATTATGATTTAAAATATTTTTACAAGTTATATATGGAAAAACCTTTTCATAATTAGTAGAGAAAAATAGCTCCTTATAGAAATTTATAGCATCTGAAGAAACTTTATCATGAGCATTAGCTAAATTTCCCTCTTTATCTATAATGCAGCCTATGTTATTTATGTGCTTTCTATTACTCATTTTGGCATAAAAAAATTTAGAACAGTCATCACCTAATGTGAGCCAATCAACCTTTGCCTTTTGTCTTGCATTAATTGACTCTTTATACATTTTATTTGACAGTTCCTGTTGATTTTGAAAAAAATTATTTATTTCTCTGATATCATCAGGGTTGTTATCAGCACTCATTTGTAAAAAAAATCCCTCTTTTTTCAAACTAACAATCTTGTTTTTATTTAAATAGTTGCTCTTATTCCAGTTTTTGAGATTATTCTTTGTGAATTTCAGAAAACTATAAAACTGAAATTGTTTAGAACCACTACAAGAAAAGCTAAGACAGTTTTCCATTAAGGATTTATAGTCTTCTTCCATCACCCAGCTATTTTTGAATCGAAAAGGAGGAGCTTTATTATTAAACTCACTATTCAAAAAAAGATTAACCAAAAGAGGAGTAAGATCACTTAAATTCTGCTCCAATGTAGAACAAACACTATTAGGAAAATTTTTAGAAAAGTCTTTATTATACAGAATTCTATCTAACTTGCAGTGAATATTCTTAGCTAAACCAGACTTCCAAGTATATTTATTACCACTGATAACAGGTTCAATTAGGCCAGATTCTAATAGGAATTTATTGACTCTGTCCAATTTATTTTGAGGGATTTTAATCCCCCCAAACTTCTCATTAGCATGAAAAACAGTATTGAAATCTCCTAATAAAATCCAGGGGAAATCATATATAGAATTTAAAGATTTAAGTTTTAGCCACAGAGCATTCCTTTCTAATTCAAAATTACTTCCATAAACACTAGTAACTTGCAAATAAAAACCTCCAATGTTTTCAAAACTACAATCAATAAATTGGCTATCCTTGTTTATATTTTTATTTGTCCAGATATTAGAATCCCACATAACAATGATTCTTCCTTTACAGCTACAATCATTGTTATGAATTGCTTTCCAATTTCTGGACAGTTTAAAACAAAATCTTTCAAAATTCTCATCATTCATTTTATTTTCAATTAAAGCAACAATAGATGGTTTATAAACATTAATCATAGAGAGGATATCAGATTGTTTAGCAGGGGTATTCATCCCCCTAACATTCCAAGCAAATATTGACATATATATAATAATAAAATATGGATTTTAAATCGTACCTGACACTATAGTGCTTTTACCTCTCCTTTTTTCTCTGTCCCTTTAGCTTTTAAACTGGTAGACATTTGATCCCATTCTGGATTTATTGATATATATTTTTGCTTAAAGGCTTTTTTCTCTTTGTTTCCCTTTATCTTACCAAATGATTTTGTTCTAGCAATATGTAATTCTGATAAATCAAATTCCTCTATGATATCCCCCTTCTCTGATTCATCTTCCTCCATTTGTGCAGATTTTGGAATCTTGATTAAGGAAATATCAAAAGAAGCTGTGCGAGGCATGCCTGACTCATTGCAGTCAGTCATTGCAGCCTGCTCTGGAGGTGGATCACCCTTGCAAGGCAATGCTGAGCTACTTTTCATTCTCTCAGCATCTGCAGCAAGTGTAGAGGAAGGTCCCTTCTCAATTATAGTTTCCTGATTCGGATTTGAAGGCAGTTGAATATTATTGACAATTTTTATAATATTCTGGTCTGTATTTAAACATGGCTCTGAAATATGGGGGGTTTCAGACTTAAAGAACTGCATTTTTTACCCTCTTCTTTACTTGTCGGAGTCAGACCATTTGAGAATTCTACACTTTCTTTTAACTGATGAACTTCCATAGCCATGATCTGATTATTTTTGTCAGGGAGCTCTCTATTATTGTTTTCTTGATCGAAAATGATATCTTCTTGATAGATTCGATCTTTGCCCTCCTGGGATCTTGACTGGATTTTTGTGCCTTCACTGTTTCTCGTTTCTTGAGCAACTTCAGAAATATTTTCTTGAATAACAGTTGAATCTTTATCATTCTTTTTGGGGATCCACATCTGTTTCGGGTTGCACCGATCAATTTTGTGACCGAAACACTTACAGATACTACACTTTGGTGGAACCCATTCATATTCAACTTTTTGAGTAATGATTTCATCGTTGTAAAGATTTAGACAAATTTCACTTGGGAGTTCATCAGTTGCAGAAACTTCTACAAGAAGTCGAGCATAATTCAATCTCGACTTCATGGTAGTTGCTGCGTCCATTTTTATGGGTTTTCCGATTATACTCGCCATGATGCTAAATTCCTCTCTGTCCCATAGTTTGAGGTTTACACTGGGTAATCGAACCCATATCGGCATAGTTGACAGAAGATCTCTGTCCAACTTCAAAGACTCAGTCCACCTTCTCATGATGATGAGTTTGCCGTTGTAGAAGTAAGGACCATTCTGTATGATAGAATTGCAGTCTTGTGAATCATTAAACTTGATTATAAAAAACCCATTCTCTCTTGAAAAAATTTCAAAATCACCATTTGGTTTCCAAACTCTTTTTATATATTCCTTAAAAAACAAGAAATAAGGTTTACTGCTAACCACATAAACCAAAATGGAGTTATTCCAACATTCAGTGGCTCTTTTACATACAGCCTCCTGAACAACACCATATTTCTTGTTATTGATTCGAATGGGAGCAATGGTTTCAAGACTTCATTCTTCATCCCTTGGTTCCTTTGATTGCTCAGATACAATATCAGCCCAAGTTTTCTGCCCTAGTTCTGTATTCAAAGAGAACTTTGTTGGTGGTTTACTGATTTGAATCAGTTTGGTCCTGTCTTGGAAGGAGTTGGTCTTTGGATCATCTTTCTTTCTCTGAACATCATTTGATTGAGACTGAATCTGATTTCTTCTTGGCTGAAATCTTCTTTGTGATCTTGGCTGAACCAATTGGAATCCCTCTTTATCTATGATGATATTCGGCTTTCTGATATGAGATTCAGGTGGCCTGTCTTGAGGAATGGGACGAGAGAGGGAAGGATTGAATTTGGAATTGAAAGAGAGATTGTTTTCTCTCATGGCAGAAGAAACCCTAAATTCAAAAAAAAATGGTCGTAAATTATGGAATGTTATAAAGGATATTTCATGTCGTCGGTAAATAGAGGCTAGGCAGTTTTCAAAATAGGTGAAATGAAGGATGTTGAATGAGCTGTCCAACTAGCAGTGGCTTGTCTCTTAGCTGCACATATAACTATAGTAAGTTTTTAAACTTAAATTTGAAAATTTTATAAAATTCAAATCCTAGAGTATTTTGGTCATTTTTCAAACTTGTGGAGTTTCGAGTCCTTTTCCTAGCGCTAAAATGTTGAATCGAAATTTGGTTCAACGTCCGAGTTGTGTATATAACGAGGTATGTTCGAAGAAATTCTGATAATACCCCTTGATTTTATGATTATTTATGGAATTGTTCGAAATATAGGTCATAAGGCCAAAAGATAAAATAGGCAAGTCCAAAATCAATATGCAATATGCTCAAATCATGTCCTTTATTCTCTTATGAACATGTTACAAGATGTGCAAATATGCAATTTTCAAATTATTCAAGCCCCTATTTGCAAATATATATAATCTCCTCCCTTATTTTCTTTTTGCCATTAGTTTGTCCTCGAGCTCTCAATGAAGAGAACTTGTAGAAGATCATAATTGAAAGAAGTGATGAGAGTGAGAAAAAGGTTAAGGGCTCCTTTCCATAAGGAGGGTGCATCTGTATTTATAGTGGTTGGAAGGAGGATTCATCTGTATTTATGAAAGAAAACACATTAAATCCTCTTGAATGTTCTCTTGCGAATGATTTTAATCCTCTTTCTTTACATGCCCTTTGACATTCACATGGCATTGATATTGTGTGGTATCAGTAACATGCGATATTAATGAAATGTGGCATCGATATGATGCCTTTGCCATTCAATATTCCTATTGAATAGGTGATATGCGATAAGCCTTTGTATACCACTGGTATGGGCCAACTTCCCCGTGCTATTAATGAAGTGCAACACTAGTGGAGTGCATCATCAATGAAGGGTGGTATCGATGGAGTGCAGCATTGATTAGGTGCGGCATTGAATCTATGCGACATTAATTTGGTGCTGCATTGAATTTATAGGGCATTAACTAATTGCTTCATTGAATCTATACAACATTGATTATATGATGCTTTGAAGGAATGCGACATTGCTTGAAAGGTGGCATTGAAGAGAAACGACATTGAAGTGAGGTGGCATTGAAGGTAGGTGGCATCAATCTTTGCCTTGGTGGAGTGTGGAACATGCGATATTCCTTTTTTCTCCGGTGGTATAAGAGGGCTTATGCTTTCAACTTAACATCCTTGTTTGCTACCAAATGCGATATTGTCTTTAGATTCGACATTGTTCCAACTTCAACTTGATATTGCCTATGCTTATCTCCTTTAGAAAATATATCGATAACCACTCATATGATTATCAAAACACCTCTAATTTTACTTCTAAAATTAGATTATGATATAAGAATGTTATTTTATCATTTTCTTATATACACACACACACACATCAGAGTGGTATTGGAATCGTTCACACCGGCGAACCCCCATAGCCACTTTTTGATCATTTTGATCGAATTTGTTTCCTTCATGTAACAACCCGAATTTTTTTGATTTTCTTTTGAATATTTAATTTATTTTAAATATTGAAATAACTGAGTTTTGAGGTTTAAAACTCAAACTCAAATATACGGATTATTTAAATATTTGAATTGTGAATTTAATATTTCAATAGCGATTTAAATATCTGAAATTTTGAATTGAATATTAATTAAATGGATTTAATGGTCCTATTTAACTTCTTTTAATTAATAAATAATAATGGTGAATTCATTTTGTAAATGTACGTGCAATAATAAATAATAAGGAAGTTTATTTTTATTTTAACGACTCGATTTTTATTGACGTACTTTCAATCCAATTTAATTTATTTTTCCATAATTTTTAATTTGGAAATTACTTAAATTATCGTTTGACGATTTTTCGACAAATGACAGTATTTGTGTGATTTTACAGAATCAGTTAACCAGTGTATATTATTATTGTTTTATGGTCACGTTGCTGTTTCGGGTGCAACCGTATTTTTGTTTTACCTTTCACGATTTCTAGGTGAACGAAAATTTGTGCGGCAAAATGCCGGAATTTTCAAATTAAATATATTCTCAACACTTAGGCTATCCAATTTCACATGCTCCCTCTTTCACTTTCACCGTTACATCAAAATCAAACAAAAACAAGAAAATAAAGTTTGCATTTTCATTCAAAATAAAATGTTATACTCAACTAAAAATTCAAAAGTTTATAACTTTGAACTTGGGAAGCCTAGATCTACGTGCTGATGTGTTTTGGAAGGTTGCGATCGAAGTTTTGGGTGCTCGATGGTTTGAACAGTGCTTGGTTGAAGCTAATGTTTAGATTCTTATGTAATTGAGGTGGAGTTTGGTTAATCGGTTATTGGATTCAGGTTTGTGAGGAACAGTGCAGGTTATGGCCCGATTTCATGCCGTGCGGTGGTCAGTGGAGTGACGCGACCCATACAGTCGACTAGAGAGGGGCGTGGTGTCGAATTTTTAGTGGGTGGTGTAAGACCTTCAAGGTGGTAGTTGTTAATTGGGCTTTTACCCTTGTAGAAATGTAGATGAGTTAGAACATCTAGACCAAGGCAAAACAATTCAAGAATCAACCAAAAAGACCTAAAGAATGGGCTAAGAAGGATTCAAGAAGAATTACCCAAAAATCCAGTAAAGCGATGGATCACTAGCGATCCATCAGGAAGCTCCATGGATCGTTTTAGCCTCTTGCATCATGAACCAATATCTTTCCTATGGATGTTTGCCCAGTTTCATAGTATTCCAAGAAACCTAGTTCGAGAAGCGAAGACCCATCTGATTCTGGTCGTATATCAATCTAACTTATGTTTGAATCATCGTTAAAATAATGCAACTAGCTACGAAATCACATGGAGAGCACCTATATAAGACAAGGAGTGCAATCCAAAGGGAGAAGTCCAAAAATCCCTTAAGTAAATGGATCGCTAGAGATCCATGCCCTATGGATAGCTAGCGATTCATTGAATTATGTTGGATTGCTATGAAATTTTTGGAAAGGATGAAGCAAAAGTACTCCAAGTAATTGGATCGTTAGCGATCCATCAGGTTAGCTCGGGTCATCATGTAACTCTCTAAACTCCTTCGTGGCATCATGTGCAGGATTCTGGCAATGCGGCCTAGCCCAATAGCTCTCCAACCCCTATAAATACAATTCCACTTGCAACATAAACATGATCTGGGAGACTAGCTGTTGGAACTTTGTAGATATTATTATTCACTCTTTACCTTCTACACAATAGTCATCTAGGGGTTTACTATGATTTTCCAGTGAACTCTTATACTTGTGACTTGATCTAACTTAGAAGATTCAATTATATTGTAATCCGATTTAACTTGTTACAGCAGCCAGTTAATAGAAAGTTATAAAGTGGACGTAGGTTTTATTAACAGCCAAACCACTATAAAAATCTTCTTGTCTTTTTACTATTTTTGCTCTTTTTTACGTTTATTTTCTATATTATTGCTCTATAAGAATAAGGCTGGTGCTTTCACACTCAGTCCAGGCTATTGATCCATTTTTTGGGTTAACATTTTGGTGCTTTCATTGAGAGCCTTGAACGAAATATGAAGAATTGAAGTTTGAGTCTAAGATTTAGAGCAGAAAAGTAGGCCTAATACTACATCTATAGCTAGGGATGGCAATGGGGCGGGTCTAGGGTCCAAACCCGGTTGACCCGCCCCTGTTTTGGCACGCCTAGACCCGCCCCATTGGGTCA
Source organism: Allium fistulosum (assembly GCA_030737815.1). Classification (NCBI taxonomy): domain Eukaryota; kingdom Viridiplantae; phylum Streptophyta; class Magnoliopsida; order Asparagales; family Amaryllidaceae; genus Allium; species Allium fistulosum. The sequence goes on along the minus strand of CM060907.1, from coordinate 698,227,052 downwards.
TTGGGGCGGGTAGACCCGTGACCCGTTCTTGGGAGCTCCGGGTCTAGGGTCGGGTCGGGGCTTGGCTGACCCGCCCCAACCCGACCCGCACTACTAAGATCTCATAAAATCGGTTTAGTATTATAATGATGGTTTGTTAATACACACACATGTATTTATGTGTGTGATTCTGACATGGATATTATAATGTTCCAATCAATAAGCTATAAAATTTTATAGTATTAAGCTGCATCATTGATATTATACAATAACATATGCATATTTTTTTGAACTATTTGGTACACCATATTTTTATTATCTCCCTTTATCATTGGAAATACATTGTTATTTGTATTTAATGTATCATTTAGTAACAACAAATATAAATATATGTACATTAGTACACAATTTTGGATCGATAAAAAAAACCTCATTGGGTCTCGGGGCGGGGCGGGGCGGGTCTACCCTGACCCGTATGGGTTTCGGGTTCGGGGCAAAATTTCGAACCCGCACCGGGTCTACGGGGCGGGTCCGGGGCGGGGTCTAAAAAACCCGGGGCGGGTCTGGGGCACAAGAAACCCGCCCCAACCCGCCCCATTGCCATTCCTATCTATAGTTGTAGCAAGTCAACCGGAGCCTAGGGGCAGTTAGGAGGTGTCCCTAAATTCTCATCAATCCAACTATGTGATTAGAGAGGAGATGGAAAGGATGATGAAAGAGATGCAGGATGGAATCTTAGATAGACAATAGGAGATGATGGATGGCTTCTTCCAGAGAATGGAGCAGCAAGGGATGGCTAGATCTGCATGGAATAGGAAACTAACTCCAGGGAATAACACAAGAACTGCTGTAGTTGGATTGGAACAAGATGGAGTCTTGCCCCCATGCCTAGAGCAACCGATACTTGGGGGCAATACTGGAATCAACAGGGGAATTAATTCCAATGCCAGAGTGGCTGTTGAAACACCAGGAACTGGTGGTATGGGAGCTAATCCAAACTAGGATGCAACCAACAGAAGAATATGTACCAGAACTTCCTTGAAGGAACGCACGTCTGAATGAAGCTAGAGTTATGAATCAAAACAAAGGCCTACGGCTGAAAGAGCACATCTTGTGATACCCCCACTAGAACAAGGGGTAAAATATTGCTTTAGGACGGAGATCTTCATTGGATGGCGAGAACTGAATTACTGAATTATTACGAAGGTTCATTAGAAGAAGACCCCCAGATCAGGGTCTAGAAGATGTGAATATGAATCCATTTATCGCTAATATCCGGAATGCGAGAAATCCCCCAGATTTCAACTCCCGACATTGGAAATGTACGACAGGAAGACAGATCCAATGATTCATATGATGAGATACACCCAACATGGATCTATAAGCACAAAGACCGACTTGGTGAGCAAGTTCTTGAGACAGTTTAGAGTTCATGTCTCACAACCGAGGAATGCACTTACGCTCTCAAACGTAAAATAGAGGCTTGGAGAGTCCTTAAGAAGTTATTTAACTTGATTCAATGCGGTCGCAACTGTGGTCGACAAGCTGGATCCATCATTTATCCTAATGGCAACAGTATTTGGAGTCCTGAGTAAGACTGATTTCAAAGCTGCATTGAAAAAGGATCCACCGATGGATCTTGTGGAATTCTACTACGAAGCTGAGAGATATCTGCATCAGGAAAACGCTGAAGCCGAGGATGAAGATGTGGATGCTGAAATAAATGTTGTGGAGGACAGGGGACCGTCTGGATCTGGAATTGGAAAAGACAAAGGGAAAAGGAAAGCCGATGACGACTTTAGGGAGCCGAAATGACCAAGGTAGGAGCCGAGATTCTCTTCATACATTAAACTGAGTGAACCCCGAAGAGCATATACTTGGATAATAAGAGGCAGAACCTCTACCGGAGGCTACTTAGGAGGGTGCCCACTGATCAAGAGAAAAGATCTGGAAAGTTTTGAATTTTCTATGAGATGAATGGGCATGAAACGAATGAGCACCGACACCTTCGTGATTTGATAGAAGAATTGGTTCAGAACAACCAACTGCCATAGTATATGAACAACCAGCTGCCACAGTATATGAGGAACAGAACTACGGTAGAATTGCAAGAAAAACGACCATCCGTGGCGAATGCATCAAGAAACACTCTGGGATTTGAGCCAAGCAAATTATCCAATGATCGGGGTAGATGGGAGTCGGATCCGGCTCACATGCTTTGCTTTTTCATTTCTTTTTTTACACTTTTCTTTTGGTATTTAGACAATAATAACCTCAGGTCGCTTATACGTGTACGAATCCCAAATGGTCCCTAGGCATGTTCTGAGTCGGATGCCTGAGATGACTATTTAGGAAAATAATAATCTCGGACCGCTTACACGTGTATGAGACCTAGATTGGTCTCTACGCGTGCTCTGAGTCAGGTCTTCGGGATGAGCATTTAGGATTTATGTTGTTTTGATTCCCGTTTGTTTGATTTTTTCTTATTTATTTTGATTTGAATATTTGAAAAATCTGCATTGATTATGATGACTGATATTGATCACCTTAGAGTCCCGCCATGGGATCAGAGTGCAAAGTGTAGGTCCCATTGCCAGAGAGCGAGTGGATGGACTTGTACGATATTGATCGCCTTAAAGTCCCAACCAGAAAGACCGGACCGGAGTGCAAGAAGTAAGTCACCTCACCACAGAGTGAGCAAATGGGCTAACTTAATCCCCCTTAACTTAAAACATTAAACGATCTAGAGAGATCGTGCATTAAACTAAATATTAATCGATCCGGAGAGATCGTGAATTAAACTTAAATGATCAAAAGAAATCGAGCCTTAAAACAGATTTTGATTTAATAAAAGGACTTAAATTCCTTATTAATAGAATGAAACTGATGAATACTGGATGAACACAGGATGATTTCTGATATATGATGTGATTTTGATATATGATGTGATTTTGATATATGATGTGACAACTCTGAATGATAAGTAAAATGATAATGATATAAATTTCGAATGAACGTGGGATAATTAGAGATATGGGATGTAGTTGGAGATATGTGATGTAATTGGAGATATGAGATGTAATTGGAAACATGTGATTTAATTAGAGATATGTGATGTAATAACTCCGAATGAAATCGAAATGATTATGATGTACAGATTACACTTAGGCAGAGTTTAGATTCTTTGGATGTAATAAGTTTGGGACGACTTGTGATTAGCAAGAGAATCCGAAGGAACTAGACGATTCACCCAGGCTAAAGCAGCCGGAAAGCTCAATTATCGAAGAATGGGGCCATGAACTTGTTCTTAAGCAAAGCACACTTTTCATTCAAAAGGCGTACTTTTTGGGGGCAAATGTTAACTGGGTTTTTACCCAAGCAAGAATGCAGATGAGTTAGAATATTTAGGGCAAGCCAAAACTACTCAAGAATCAACCAAAAAGACCAGAAGAATAGGCAAAGAAGGATTCAAGAAGAATTAACCAAAAATATACTAAGGCAATGGATCGCTAGTGATCCATAAGGATGCTCCACGGATCGTTCTAGCCTCTTGCATCATGAACTAATATCTTTTCTAGGGATATTTGCAAGTTTCATAGTATTCCAAGCAACCTAGTTCGAGAAGCGAAGACCCATCTGATTCTAATCATAGATCAGTCTAACTTATAAATGAATCATCATCAAAACAAGGCAGCTAGTTACGAAATCACATAGAGAGCACCTACATAAGACAAGGAGTGCAATCCAAAGGGAGAAGTCGAAAAATCCACTAAATAAATGGATCACTAGCGATCCATGCCTTATGGATCGCTAGCGATCCAAAGGATTATGTTGGATTGCTATGAAATTTTCGAAAAGGATGAAGCGAAAGTACTCCGAGTAATTGGATCATTAGTGATCCAGAACCTATGGATCGCTAGCGATCCATCAGGTTAGCTCGAGTTGTCATGAAAATCTCTTAACTACTTCTTAGCACCATGTGTAGGCTTTTGGTAAAGTGGCCTAGCCTAATAGCTCTCAAACCCCTATAAATACAATCCTACTTGCAACATAAACATGATCTAGGGGACTGGCTGCTAGAGCTCTACATAAATTATTCTTTACTCTTCTCCTCCCACACAATAGTCATCTAAGGATTCAGCGTGATTCTCCAATGAATTCTTGTACTTGTGACTTGATCTAACTTAGAAGATTCAATCATATTGTAATCTGATTCAACATGTAACAACAGTTATTTAATAGAAAGTTATAAAGTAGACGTAGGCTTCATTAACAGCTGAACCACTATAAAAGCCTTCTTGTCTTTTTACTATTTCTACTCTTTTTTACATTTATTTCCTATATTATTGCTCTGTAAGAATAGTGCTGGTGCTTTCACACTCAGTCCAGGGTGTTGATCCAATTTTTGGGTTAACAGTAGTTGATGGGTGGAGAATTCGAAGAGGAAGTGGTCAGCGGTGGTTTCGTGGCGTTTCATGGAAGGATGAAGGAGCTAGGGCAGTGGAAGGGTACGATAATGGTGAGGGTAAGCATTAGGTTTTAGCGGGAAGATGATTTTGAGAAGAAGGGTTTAAGTTATCGATAGGGTAATTAATTTTAATAATAGTGATTAGTGTATAAATTTATCTAAGACTTATAAAATGTGCAACTCTCTCATACAAGGTCCAATCGAGACGTAGTCTTTTGAGTTGCGTTCGTAATGGCGATAGCTACACGATGGAACTGGCTTCGTTGAATTTTGGGCAAGTGAAAATTTGAACCAAAGTCGAATTCAAACTGGAACGCCTAAGGTGTCCGTTGGAATTTTAGTAGGTTAAACTCACCTTTTTGGATAATCAATATGATATATAATAGATAAAAATTTACTGTTTTTTGTTTTGATGTATTATTGGTTGGTTTGGTTAAACATCCCTTTTTTTGAAGCAAATGTTATTTAAATTGAATATCCATGAATTTAGTAGAGAAATCTAGATTTCTCAACATTGTGATTTTTTTAATTCCAGTTATTTACCTGTTGATTTTATTCAGTTATATACCTATTATATAGATTATTACATGTCAAAATTTGATTGTTTCGCCATATTGGATATGATACCGACATATAATAAAGGTTAAACCTTTTTAGAGAAAGGGTACTAATATCATTGATTTAAGTGCTATAGTAACTATTTGCCTTAATATAGTATTTTGAAAAATACTATTAATTGCTATTTGGGTTTGGAAATGATTTTCGATTTGAAAAATGATTTAAATTTGACCTTTTGGATTTTCTATGACATTTTATTTTAAAAAGTAGTCTTCGTACTTCTCTATTTTACTTTGATTTCTTTTATTATTCTTTTCAATAATGTATATATGTAAATGTTTTAAATTTAGTTTGGGAAATATTAGGTTTGTATATAGAAAAGTTATTTTAATAATGAACGTTTTATTTTAAAACAGAAAATAAAAGGGTTGTCCTTTATTTGAAAAAGTGATTCTATTGTTGAAGGAAAGATAGAATTATTTGGAATAAATATTTATGAAGCATTTATGTAAAATGTTGTATAAAGGGATAAATTTAGAAATATTATTTTATAAGTGGAAGATAGTTTTATAAATATTGTTTTATAAATAGAAGAATGGTTTTTATAAATAATATCTTATAAAATAGAAATCAATATCATTTTGATAAATTAGGGTAGTTAATTCCATTTGTAAATTTATTAAATACATAGAATGATCGTGTTATGGGAAAAAGACGAGTCTATAATTATATTTAGAGTTTAGTTGTATATTTGGAGTCTGGTTTTACATTGGAGTTGTACTTATATTTAGAAAACTATAAAAGGAGTTTATTAAATAAATTTTGGGGTTTAAAAAGGAAGGTTTAAAATTTTGATTTGATATTTTATAAAAGGGGAATTTATAATTTATAGATAATATTTTATAAAAGGAGTTTGTAAATATAAGGAGTCTTATAAGTATATTTGGAGATTTATAAATGGAGGTTATAATTTTATTTTAAGATTTATAAAATAGGCTTTATAAATAGAGATGAGTTTTATGAAAGGAATTCTATAAATGAATTTAGAGCTTATACCTATAAAAGGGATTTTATAAAGGAGTTTATTTATAAAAGAGATTTGATTTCCCTAAATGACCTTCTTAATTATGGTGGTATGAAACATACTTTTTCATACTTAACACTGAAGGAATAGTGTTTTGGGTTATTATTATCTCTGTTTAAAGGACATTTATTCAACCCAAATAAATATAGTTTTGGAAGTGAAATCTTGCATAGAATTTTGTGAATATACTTATATAGTTGATACAAGTATTGAAAGTGAAATGTTTTTTTTCTGAATATACTTATATTGTTGAGAGAGGTATATGGATAATTTCTAAGTATTGAAAAGAGTATAGAAGGTTTGAGAATATATCTTTGTAAAAGTATTTTGATACAAGAATTTACAAAGTGGTTCTAGTTAATGAAAGAATTAATTAAAGAGGCTTAGTGGTTACTTTGTGCTTAACTCGGCTTGGTTAAACCTCTGGTTGCATTGTTTGTTATTTGATATTTAAATAACCGACTATTAAATTTTGGCCAGTGTTAAAACTATCGTTGTTGGTTCGAAGAGACCGAGATTAGATATATTATCTGAAAACCACTTCGAACAGGCATAAGCGTTCGAATTGGAGATATCTTGAGGATGATCGAAAATGGAGTTATTTGAAGTGCAAGGGTTGTTAGCTACTAATCTTAAGGGTGATTCCAAAATGGATATAGTAGAAGTAGTGCCTTCGATTTGTTCATAGCCTTAACAACTTGTATGGACGAATGCTGGCATTACATTATTGCCTTAAGGGCAGTGTTAGCATTTCAATGGGATTTCTATATAAAAGGTAAAACGTAGCCTCTAGCCTCACCAACCCAAAATGACTAAAATAGAGGATATGCCCCCAAGGCTATGCGAGTCGCACCTATTAGGATATTGCCATCACCCTTCAAGATTATTATTTATGGATTTGGTTGTGCATTAGAGCTCTCGGGAAAAGGTTGCAAAGGAACCAATATGATGAAATATTCGGTACTATCTAGTAAGGGCTAGGCCGGTCTTCACATGCAGAGGTTGATAAGTTCAACCTCGGTATATTTTATCTAGAGGTGTACTATGGTGAGCGGTACCCTAGTAGCCCTGTAATTGATGGAATCCATTCTCCAATAAGTGCCTTTCAGACTTAGTTGTATATATATTATGTTGCAATTTAATTAATGTAACAATTTCGGCTATGATTCAATATTTATTTTAAACCCTAGACATTATTATAATATCCCTGGTTTTTCTATGAAATGGTTTGGTTATCGTAAGGTATAAACCTGTCTGTATTTATGTGCGGCATGGTCTTACGAGATACCTTTATTTTTGAAAGGTTTTATAACATTAAAATCCATATAAGGTGTGTTTCTCATACCGGTTTACCAGACTGGTCTGGATGTTATTTTCTTATAATGATCAGGTCAGACTGAGCATATCTAGAGATTCAGTTATGGATGCTTTGGAGCTTCAGAAGACAAGCTAGATGCCTCCAAGACATACTCACATATATTTTATTTTCCGCTGCATTTATTGGATGTATTTATCAGCAATTGTGAGGACATGTTGTTATAACATTCCAGTTGATGATATATTAGTGTACTCTAATTTAATGCATGTATATTACAATTTTCTTTGTAAACTTATGTTGTATATTATATATCATTCGTCACTATGTGAGATTATGTTCTATCTTTTCTTTTTTTCCCCAACAATTTGTCTTTCTGGCACTTGGATGCTCGGCAAGTGAATACCGTGGATGTATATCAACTCTTGAGGGTTGAAAAGGTGAGTCATTACACATGGTATCAGAGCTTAGGTTGAATGAACACATAGGCTTTGGTGGGGTAGACTCATTAGAGATAGGTTAGTAATACCCTAGAATGAGTTTGAGTGTGTATATATAATAGTGCATATTTGTTACTGCTATAAAAGTGTTTTATATTGTGTTGATTATTGGTTGAGTGTCTTATGAATTCTGGTCGGTACAGAAGGAACAACTATATCGATAGAGCTTTTTAAACACTTTAACAAGACAAACCGACACGGTATTGTTTAGAAATTTGATAAATGAAATAATTTTACTTAGATTATATTGTATATATAAAAGAATAATTTCTAGAAAAATTAATATAGTAATCTATAATGTGTCTTTTAAGAAATGATGATATTAATTATTATCATTTATTATTGATTATTTGTGCTCGTTCAGTTTATGAGCATTGGCTATTGTTTGTTGATTGATTATCTGTGCTCAAATAGTTATGGGGCATTATTTGTTTGGTTAAATTAAATACGAACTCCTTGTGAATTAAGTTTCACAGTTTGACTTTAAGATGTTCGATGATAACGTTGAGTTAAAAATTTGATTTTAATGAAAGTAGTTTATTATAATCCAAAAAAGATCTATATTTGTGAAATGTTTTTATATAAAAAGGTGAAATTTTATAAATATAATTTATAAACGACGATTTAAGCTGAAGAATTTGAGAACTTAAATCCCGGTGTTTTTTAAAATTGTTTTCAAAGTTTTAGGAAAATAATAATAGTATTATTTGGAACTATATATGATTATAAATATCAAAAAGGATTTGAAAATAGGGAAGAAAGCACGAAATTCACTTCTTTCGTTGGAAATTAAATTTGGTGATGATTGCAGCATCATCGGTGTTCGTTTTGGAGTATCTGAGTAAGGGATTGCTACCATAGTAATTTGATACATAGTTGTTTGGTAAAACATTTTGTTTTAAACTCCAAAGGTATGATTTGATATACAAAGGAGATATGTAGATTATTATTATTTCAAATTATTTGCAAATAATACCCGGGTGTTTAGTTCTAAAATTTTCAGTTAGGTTATATTATATGAACTCGTGTAAACTATGCCTTAGGATAGTTTGGCTTGTGTATCTCATTTTTATTTGTTGTTTGGTAATTTTCATTTATTGAAATAAAATAGAATTTTCAACGATTTTGGATAGTCAAAAACTTTCGAATGGATATTGAAATTGAAACTAAGTGTTTTTATTGAAATTATAAGAAGATAAGTTTTTGTAACTTTTAAATTTGAGAAAATAGTAAGTTAAACAAACTTTAATTTGTTAAACATTCTGGTTAAGTAAAAAAAAATTGAATTTTGTATATATACTCTTAAGTTGTAGAAATTTATTGCATGAATATGAACTTAAGTGCGAAGTGACATAAGTTGTGTTGTATAAGATGTTAATAACTTAAGTAATGGTTTTATAGAATGATTTGTAAGTGATATTAGTATTAAAAGAAATATACCTAATAAAAAATGAATGTGAATTAAAATGAAATTGGTATAGTTAAGGAACCAATTGGAATAAATATGTAAGATGTACGTAGGTTATTTTATTCGCATGATTGTTCTTGATCCAGATTTGAATACATGATTTCGAGGTAATTTACACCGATTCAAACATGGATTTTTCACTCGATTCTTGACAGTGAACTTTGGATACAGATTTTTGATTGGATTTTAAAGTTTCTATCATAGTGTATGGCTATGAAAGGAGAATGGAGGTTTCTAATCAAGGAAACAGATCAGAATCTGCACTAGGGTTGTCGAGTGAGCGATAGTTCAGAAATGAAATGTAGCTTCAACCTCGCTTGGTCAACGCAATCCAAAAAAAGAATAGCTTATTCTTCTGTATCACACATGGGTTTCACAATTATAGGAATTAGTTCTATAACCGACATGAGACTCAACAGAGCCATTTTACAAATACTCTCTCATGGATTTATTGGCGCTGCACTTTTTTTCTTGGTAGGAATGAGTTGTGATAGAATATGTCTTGTTTATCTCGATGAAATGGGGAGAATATCCATTTTGTGTGATCGAGTGAGTGATCGGATTGGGTATTACGTACAGTTGGAATATGTACATCGTATGGGCTTTAAATAATTGTGTGCTTCTTTATTAGCAAATGCAAGTTATATGCTTGGATATCATTTGTAAACGAGTCATAAATTCATGGAAGCAAAGACTATTTTGATGCTTTTTGTTTCATGAGTTGAGTTTGATTGCTCGAGTAATAGGAACATGTTTATATTTTTTGTTTTGTTGATAATTTTATGCCCCAGATATGGGAGACCACTTTTGGGCTTTGTTTGTTGGTTTGGGTCCGTACTGGCGATTTGTAGTTTTTCTGATCGAGCCGCGCAAAGGAGGCGCTGTCGAAATTTTCCATAACTTTAAAAGACTTGGAAATTTAATAACTCATTTCAATTAAATTATTTGGAAAGCTTGACGGTTTAGAGACAGTTTTTCTTACTTAGGGATTTTCGGGGATGAAATTCTTCTAGGGGGGGAGAATGTAACAATCTTGAATTTTGCCATTTGCTTTTGAATATTTAATTTATTTTAAATACCGAAATAATTAGTTTTTAAGGTTTGAAACTTGAACTCAAATATATGGATTATTTAAATACTTGAATTGTGAATTTAATATTTGAATAGTGATTAGAATATCTTAAATTTTGAATTGAAAATTAATTAAATGGATTTAATGGTCCTATTTAACTCCTTTTAATTAATAGATAGTAACGATGAATTCATTTTGTAAATTTATCTATAATAATAAATAATAAATTTTATTTTATTTTAATGACTCAATTTTTATTGAATTATTTTTAATCTAATTTATTTGATTTTTTTCATAATTTTTAATTTAGAAATTATTTAAATTATCGTTTGATGATTTTTCGGCAAACGACAGTATGTGTGCAATTTTACAGAATCAGTTAACCAGCGTATATTATTATTATTTTGAGGCCGTATCACTGTTTTGGACGCGACCATATTTTTGTTTTGAAGTTCACGATTCGTGCGTGAACGAAAATCTATGTGGCAAAATGTTGAAATTTGCAAATTAAATATGTACTCAACACGTTGGCTATCCAATTTCACAAGCTTCTTCTTTTACTCTTCACTGTCACATCAAAATCAAATAATAAAAGAAAATAAAGTTTCCATTTTTATTCAAAATTCAAAAAAAAATGTTATACTCAACTAAAAATTCCAAAGCCTATATCTTTGAACTTGGGAAGCCTAGATCTATTGCTGAGATGTTTTGGGAGGTTACGTTCGTAGTTTAGGGTGCTCGGTAGTTTGAACAGTGCTTGGTTGGAGCTGGGGTTTGGATTCTTATGTAACTGAGGTGGATTTTGGTTAATCGGTGATTGGATTTGGATTTGTAGAGGAATATTGCAGCTTATGGCCCGGTTTTCGAATTTGTAACTAGTGATCAACTCCCTAACGGGTTGTCGAGTTTGTAACTAGTTAATGATTCACTAAGTAGTTGTAGGATTCATAACTAGTTATCGAGTCACTAGCTAGTTGCCGAATTTACAACTGGTTGGCGAGGCGTAACTGGTTATCGAGTCTTAAACGAGTTGTCGACTCTCTAACCAATTGTTGACCTTTAAAATTTCAGCATATTAAATTAATTATAAAGTAAATATTTATCACCTTTAAAATTCTTTCTATTTTAATAAATATATTTTTCATCTAATTCCCAAATTATTCTTATAATTTGACATTTATTATATTAAAACACATTTAATTAATTTAATCTTTATTATAAATTCCCATTTAGACACTTCTCGATAGTGGGTTGTTTTAAGTTCCATCGCGTGATAGAGCCTTTTTGCTAGTATGAGCGGGTTATCAGCACAGAATACACCTATTCATCGTACAAAGGACATAGATCACACACTATATAGGTTCGATCACATACCACTGTCTCAGTTAATTTATAGCCCGATTGGTCAATGTATGTCGACATTTGTTGGATTCTCTACATACTACATGGGACTAAATCAAACTAAACATCGAATTTTAATTATACCCGACCATGCTTGCATCTCAAGTTTTCAGCATAAAATGGAATCTGTTGTACGTTCAGGGCATCTCTCCACCGCAGTGGGCCCTTCCACTCCTCTAGTAGTAGGCACTTCTTCTGCCTATCCTTCTACTTCAAATCCTTCTGTGGATAGGAAAAGTAGATGCCAACCTAGACAAAATCTATAGATTTCTCCATATGTTACCACAAGGGAGCCACTTGCTTACATCGCTCCAGAAGCTAATCCACCTGGAGTGGTCATTCTTTACAACTCCTAGATCCTTTATCCTCAAACTAACAACTGTAGATGTCAAAAGGATCTACGATCGACATGGTATCCCCTTAGAATAAATTGTAACTCCTCTGCCACATCATAGAGCTCACAATCATCCAACGGGCTACATAGCTTGTAATCGCTATATGTGCCTTTCTAGAGCAGTTCTGTTGTTCAACCATCTCCTGAGGTTGACACCCCAACTTCTTAGGCTAGCCCCGACTCAATTGCACATGAATGGATATGTTGTCTTAAACCGCATATATATGATTTTAATCCAACACTAGGCAGGGTGCCAACATTCGAAGAAACCTGATACCACTATAATTTCAGAAGGAGGTTTAACAGTCCATCCCTCATCTTCATGGAATCATATCATGATTGCCAAATAGTCATCAGCCTCCATAGTGAGCATAGTAAATTCAAGAATGAAAATTTCTTCATCGGATGCCCAACCGGTTTCGCTTAGAAGTGGCTATCTGGATGTAAGTTCCACTTTACACCCTAATCCCTTAGGGTCTCTTCACTAAATTTATAAACATTCCAGTAATTCTAATCTAACATATATCCTTGGAAGAATTACAAATGCCACTCTAACGCGCACACTCCAATTTTTAAAGGACATCCGTGAAGAAGAAAGGAAAAGAACCAATCTCTTTACCAAACTTAGACTGTGCCACCTTTGATTTCTATACAATGATCGAGAACTTGGTTATGTGCCTCCTACACCTACAGTTATGCAAGTCGCTTAGGGTGCTCAAGAATCTGAAATTGAACCACTGACACGCAAGCACTAAGACATCTCAAATGTGGTTTAGGAAATTCAAATTATCATAGATGAGGAGGATGATATGAACATAAGAGAAAGATGAGAGAGAGAGAGAGAAAAAGTTGACAACGATGACGACTGAGAAAAGAGGAAGAATCAACTGGGGAGATCGATCCTCTAGAAGGTACCACTCCCCTAATCACTAGGCCTTTAAAATTCAACATCAAAACAAGATTGGAAAACGAACCCTAATAGAGTCTTGTTAGGAATTATTCTCCCACTTAACCATAGAGGACATGCTTAATGACTTATCCAAATTTGACAATGTTCTCGTCATCATTGGGCTCGAGCGCAACCTTGACAACTTCCCAACTCTGGACTTCCCATTCAGTAGTGATATGTTGTTCGCTTCCACAGGGAATTTACACTGAAATCTCAACCCCATGAGCATGGTTGGTAGAATCTATATGACACATTAAAAATCTACACAATACTTAGGATCGGAAGCACATTCACTCCGCACCCACCCTTATCCAATTTAAAGTTCTAATCCAATCTTTTCCTTATAGGTACAATGGGACGTTCTCTGTATGAAGGTCTTGGAAAGAAGTACGACTACTCTATTTGAAGACAATCCTTCTCCTTATAGTATCATATAAATCTGAGGAAGAAAGAGCAAAGAGGAAGGATAGAGAAGGGAAGATTAGGAATATGACAGGTGCTCTCTGTTAAAGATGCTCCTGGGCTGATCGGGAGTCCAGAAGTCGCTTCGGCTCCAAGAGACGGTCAGGCACTCCCTCACGTGAGTGTTCTCCCTCAAAGTTCTGACACCCTCACTCTAAAAGGTCCAACCCTTTGGCCTCAATCTCTAAGGCTCTGACTGCCCCTATTCATATACGTCCTTACTAATAAACATTAGTCATTTCATCCCATAAACCCTAATCTAATACTCAGCCTGTCTATTCTGGTACCTTTGCCTCATCCAAAGGCATGGCAAGGAAATTATTTCCCAAGCTGTATCGACTAAAGCCATCTCTGCTTCAAACCCAACTGCAAGTCCTATTCTAAGGAGATGCAATGAGCTTTCCCAAATCTTTATGTACTGACCATATCGATATACCCATATTATTAAAGAATATTATGATTAATGTTTTCTAATAATATGAAGAATATGGATTGTTAAGGGCAAATGCGAATATGTCTTTAAACTAACACTGACACGTAATACTTATTGTTTTAATGAATATCTAGAATAAAATTTTGATGTGTAAAGTCTCAGTCTAAAGTAATAAACACATTGGTTTCTCAAAATCAGAACCTTATATCATAAAAACAATAGCCATAAGTCACAGCTGATAATACACATAATATACCATATATACTGTGAGTCTAAAAAATGTAATAGTAGACTCACATAATATACCTCCAAAATAAGCCATTATCTCAAATAATACATCCCACCAAATACACACACACACAAATATATATATATATATATATATATATATATATATGTCCTATAGAAGATAAACTAAAAGGTGAAAATAGTCTATCATCTGCTAGCACACCTACCCAAAAGCCTACGAGTCATGATACCTGAAAAGTCTCGATCTGGCCTGAGTATTATAAAATAAACGGGTCAGACTATCTTTAAATATTCACAAGGGTAAGAAATGGATGGAGCATAAGATATATGGCATTATAAAAATAAACTAACCATAGAAATGATTTAACTCGGAACTTATCACAAAGTACAAGAACATTTAAATCAAAAAACACTTGAAAGTCATAAAAATCGAAACAATCCAAACCGATCATCTCGATCGTCCATACAAAACACAACAATTGTCTGTACCGTGGAAAAAAACAAATCGGGTGTCAGTCATACCGACTTGATACCAAAGATCATCCTTACTGCGAAACAAACCCTAGCCAATCACAAGGGCTTTTTGTACCGATCAAGATGATCGTAGAATACATAGCACGACACAAAAGTTCTTAAAGAAATCTAGGAGAATACTCCTTGCGGATCTACCGGCCCCCGACCAAACACCAAAAGGAATACACTCTAAAGTGTTAGATACTATTGCAGTTAGTAATCACAACTTAACCAAAATATCCCACACCATCCGGTGAAGTTCAAGTATTTACTAGAAGCGAGTAAATCTCACTTATTACGGATATAACTGGAAAACCTGAATTATATTCTCTTAAGGATCTATTGGCCCCGCCAAACGCCAAAAGAGAATACCACTCTAAAGTGTTAAATTCTTTCTAACAGCAATCACAAGAATTTAACCAAGGCATCCCATACTACTTTGTGAAATTCAAGTATTCGCTAATGGGCTAGTAAGTTCCACTCAAACATTCTATTCAATGAGTTATACCATATTCGACGAAGCATTATTTGGAAGAATTTAAATCAGCCGATAACACTAAGTCGATCATTAGTATTTTCCAAATTATAGAATTCAGGTTCTCAAAACATTTTTATTTAAAGAAGTCGCATGAAAATGCCAAAAAGGCATAAAAACCCAATATTAGTTTATAGTTTGAGAAAAATATAATTCTTATCATATATGAAATGATTCCTAATACTTTATTTAGATAATATATACCTTCAAACTTCTTAATATAAAATTTATAAACTCATTTATTATTTTACTTTATATAAATATCTACTGATAGATAAAATATCCAATAAATCCATATAGTTATAAAATTATCTTATATATATAGTTGTCTCTAAAATTCTATATAAGATATTTGATTAACAAACCATATTTCCAAAACCTTATAAATAGTCCATTCATTTTATAAATCCATAAGAATAAATAACCCAATCCTTAGAAGTATTTAAACATTTGATTATAACTAACTTAGTTTATATATTAAACCATTATTATTATATAAATAATAAATATATATTTATATAAATATATATATATATTCACTTTTAGATATTCTTAATAAAAAACCTAATTTTATACTTAAAAAGATTTAAAAGAAACGGTTCGATTTGAAACCCAATCCTTTTTAAAACCCTTATTGAAAACATGCGATGGAAATTCAGTGTTGTGCTATGGACTTATGGCATAACCGATCTAAAACAAATTCACAAATTCAATAGTTTAAAACTTGAAATCATGCACTAAATGATAACATATTGGCAATAAAAACAAGGTAATAAGTTAATAAGAGTAAAACGAACAAACGGGAGGCCAAATGGGCGATCGGGAAGGAAAACTGGCACGACCTGGAGCTCTGTCTTGGTCATGACCGGTGCACTGGTCCAAGCGCACCGGTGGACCAATGGCGTTGCCTGTACAGGGTTCTAAGCTATGCCGCAATTTCCCTGGTGGTCCAATGTCAGTGATTTTTCTGATGGTGGTTGTTTTGACTCCTAGGGCACAAATTTTAATGTCATGCAACTATGATTTCAACAAAAAAATTGATTATTTAAGAGATTAAACATCTAGGGTTTTCAGCAAATAGAAAATTATATATCCAAGAATGCAAACAACACAAGAAATAGGCTTCATTTCAACAATAGATTCTAACAACAATTTATCCAAAACAGCACATGCAACCAAAATAAATTTAGAAATAGTTATGTGAGTGTTAACTCACCTTTTTCCCTTGCCATAGCTTCCTAGAATCCATAACTCAACCATTTCAACAATTCCTAATTTAATTTCAGCAATTTGAAAAGAAAGATTATAACCCTAAAACAAAAACTGAGATTAATCAACTCAATAGATACACTAGACGACGGAGGGGATAATTAATTTGATTTACTCAGATCGTATTTTCTTAAGATAAAAGAAAAGAGACTTGGAACTTTCCACAAAGTTAAACAAGATTTCAAACAAGATTTTGATGGTAAAGCGAATGTTCTACCTAACTCCGTATTAAATTCCGTGTAGGAATACTATCCGCGTGAATTTAAAAGCTGATTTCACCATTATTCAACGAATAGTACAGGTTGAATATGGAAATTAGTATTGAGTATAATTAATCTAAAATCTATGAATCCTTTTTACCCAGTACTAATTGGTTTGGGTATACAGTAAATGATGTCTTAAATAACATTGTTTTTAACTCATTAAAAGATATGTTTTGGAAATAAGTAATCTCCATCAAGACTAAAATTATAGAAGATGGAAATAATTTTCCTAAGTAATTTAAGTGAAATGATTTGGTATTTCCAAAGTTAAAAAGAGGTTTAATAAATCTGTATATACCAAGAAAAAATGGTTTAAAATATACCTCTAAAGATATTTTATCGGATATAAAGATATTTGTAACAATCTTTATTTTTAACCAGTTAAAAATATTAAATTAAATAAGATTTTTGAATAAAATTGTTAGATTTTTTTAGATTGTATTAATACAAATTAAATTATAATATAAGTTATGAGCTTAATCTAAATTTCTATTAATAACATATGTTTGCAATGAGGTAAGAAGGATAACAAATATTAGTGTGTATTTTGATGACATCGATTTGAATGAAATTAATAACTGTCTGAATGTAAATTTCCAGTTGATTGGAATAATAAATGTTAATAAAGAACAAGTAAGTGTTTCTTTATTAAAGAAGAAATCATATGTTTATTTATTTGAAATGTTTGGTAGCTGAAAGATTGATTATAAGAATAAGAAATCAATTATTTAATAAGAAACTAATAACTTTTGGTTTGTATACAATAACTTCATAAATATGTCAAATTACTATAAGCAGGAATCTAGTAGTCCCATTTCTCTTTTAAAATTTATTCAAAATCAATGGTAATTAATGTGATTGGAATGTTTCAATTAAAAAGCGGGAAGACGTTAATTGTAAATTAGTGGCTGTAATAAATAGAAACATATGCTTAAATTAAAATAAAAGAGAAAGTTGAGGAAATAAAAGGGAAACATATGTTTTAATGAAAATATAAAGGAAAATTTGATTTAATAGAAAGAAGATTTTTAGTCAAACTAAAAGAATGTTTTGGAAAATAAAATAAGACGAATGTTGTCATTTTGTAATTAAGTATAATTGTGTTAAAAGAGAAAATGTAAACTTTAAAACAATCTTATTCATCCGTCTTATAATAGTCTTTTTCATAACCCGCAATTGTGTCACGTTAATTATAAAATTTTAAGTAATTATATAAAATAGTTAATTTGATGGAAAAAAGGAAAAATAGGAGCTGTGTTTTGGGATTTTTGACAGTTCCATTGAGTTTAAAAATACCGAAAGCGTATATTTCGATATATAGGATGATATATTTTCATTCGGGGATGAAAACGGGTTTCCGGGCCTTTCTAACCGCTTTTATCCAAATCAACCTTTCCCTTATCTATAAATAGATTGTTACTGAAACCTAGCCACCATTCTCGTTTCTGTTCTTCTGGACTATTGTTTCTTCTAGATTTAACTTGTTCCTATTTTATGGTGAATATCCTAAAACCCAAATTTTCAATTTCAAATCAAATTCAAAATTCAAACTGTTCAAACACTATCATATAATATATCATCGCGAAGCTCTCGACGAATGGAGTTAGTGTCTGAAATTCATTTTTGTAATCGAGGCTTAGCTTCACCAGAAATCAGTGATTTATTCTCGACCGTCCATTTTAGGGTTCTGATTCAACAGTGGATTAGCAACTATAGGTCGATCGGAGGAACTGTGGTGCAGAGGAGGATAGTGGAGTCGATCCATGGTAGTCGATCGCCTTAGATAGGTATGAGATCATCAGAAGTCATTGTCAAATGAGCTCAAATGGAGGCGGAGGCGAGATCACCTGGCGACGCCGGAAGCGGCGGCAACTTCGACGGAGGTGGAGGAAGGCACAACGGTCATGATGGTGGTTTAGGATTTGGGTGGCACCGTGTGTAGCAGTGGCGGTATGGGATGAAATGGTGGTGGCTGATGGGTTGGGTTGTGTTGTGATCGATTAGGGTTTTGGGAAGGTGTGGGTAACTACGATTCTGCCCTTGTTTATTTTAATTAAATTTAAAAATTCAAATCTTCTAACTTGAATAACTTTTGCATACGAACTCTGATTCACGTGCGGTTTCTTTCATTGGACTCGTACTGAAATTCCAGACAACATGAAACTAGTTTGGCTAGGTTTGGGGATAGTTGAGAAAAGTGCCTTTGTTTAGATTTTAGGGGGCTAAAAATCAAAGGTGGGTGATTAAACCCACTCACGCAATACCAAAATTTCTGGTGCAAGTTAAATCAAAATCATGAAGTGATAAAGTTTATTGATTATTTTTTGGTAATTTAAATTGACATTTTAAATTGAATTTGTGTTTGATATCGAATTGAATTGACATTTAAATTAATATTGAAATTGAATAGCTAGTTAAACACCCCGACATTTGATAATTAGTGACTATTGTGATATATTGGTTGATTTGGATGTTGATTGCATATGTATGCCTATTGATCGATACGATGGATGATGTTATGTTTATATTGTCGACGACCATTTATTTTGATATATCCTTATTATCACCCTGTACATTATTGACATCATATAAATTGTCATTTGAATTGTTTCAAAATTGAACTAAGAAATTGGTTGAAATGATATACACCTATGACATTTAAATATGGGTTGAAATGATATATATCCATCCATGTAATTAAAATTGAAATAACTGATCACTTGGCCATAGGGTAGAAAATTATATATGGATATCAGATTTGGTTAAATTAAATGGTTTCAAAATCTTGAATTTGGATTTGTTTAAATGATATTGTTTTAAAGAAAATAAAATTTGGATTTATATAAATTGAATTACTTTCTAATTCGAGCTTTGAAAAGTTGAAATTGAAATTGCTTAATGAAATTATTTATAGAATTTAACTCAAAATCTTAAAGTTGAAATTGAGATATGTTTTAAATTTATTAGAATTGAATTATTTAAAAGGTTAAATTTTAATCTAAACTTTGAAATTATTTTAATTAAAGTGGTTTAAATTGGTATTTCGAATTTTGAATGTTAAATGGATTTAAATCAAATTGTTTTAAATGAGAATTTGAATTGAAACTTTCATCCATTTGAATAGAATCATTTAAATTGAATTTGAAGTAAAGTTTGAAATCGTTCTGAATTAAGATTGATTAAAATTGAATTTTTAATTTGAAGTTGACCGAATTAGAAGTTGAAAAATTGAATTTGTTTTGATTTGGAATTTGAACCAAAGTTCAAATTGTTGAGAAAAGAAAGAAACATTTTTAATTCAAAACCATTTTAAATATAAACTATTTTAATATTCAAACCATTTTAAATATAAACTAATTTAATATTCAAACTATTTTAATATATAAACTTTTCAATATTCAAAACTATTTTCAATATCAAAACTATTTTAAATATTCAAAACCATTCTTAAACATTCAAAATATTTTAATATTCAAACTGTTTTCAATCTTCAAAACTATTTTAGTATTCAATTTTTTTTAAGTTTTTGACTATTTTAACTCCAAAAAAATTTACTTTTGGCTTTTTTCTTTCTTTAATGGCAGCCGTTTACCATCTTTCTAGCTTTTGACTTTTTGCAACCCTCCTTCACCATGCTTTCTGACATTCCCATTCCGCCTATTGTCCCTTTATCGTTCTCTTCTGTTCAATCTTTTCCGGTGTCAGTATCAATCTCAGAGCCGTCCCCTCCGACTTTGCCTCCAATCATCTCCTCCAACCTTCCCAAAGACCCACCTCAGTCAATCCCTCAGCATGCTCAACCTTCCTCACCAGGTCTTCCCTGGACAACTCTTTTCAAATCCAACCCACGCAATGCCGGTGTCTACTCTCCCATCAATGTCAACCTTGAATTCAATGGTTCGGCCTTGGTTCCTCTAGCTGATGTCCTGGCAGCAGGCAAGGAGATTTGGTAGGAACATATTGTTGGCTTCTTCCTTGATAAACCACTGTCATTTACAACTGTTGTTGAATTTCTCAAAAAATCATGGAAATTGAAAGGCTCTGTTAAAGTCAAGTTTGATGGTGTTTTATTCTTGTTCGAACTCTCGTGTGCAGAGGATAGAAACAAGATCTTGAGAAGTGACCCATTATTTATAAGAAACAAGATATTCATAATACAAAAATGGTCTCCTGAGCTTGGTAATGTTAGAGGCAACATCAGAGCTGTTCCTGTTTGGCTTCAGCTATCCAACATCCCAATCTATGCTTGGTCCCATCTTGGAATAAACTGGTTGGCAAATCGAATTGGTAAGTTGATATGCCTAGATGAAAATACTGAAAAGCTAGATAGAATAAATTATGCTAGGTGTCTAGTTGAAGTGACACTTGAAAATGAACTAGTTGAGAAATTCCCAGTTATGATGTTGGATGGTAGTGAACAATTAGTGCATGTAAACTACCTATGGAAACCTAAGATTTGTGTACATTGCAAAGTCTTTGGACACTCAACATTTGTGTGTGAAGACAAATTGGTGCAAGAACATGTGGAGAAACCCATTCAAGAGCAAGAAAATGTAATGCAAGAAAGAAAAAATCAGAAAAAAGGAAATAATGTAGGAATACAACAATGGAAGAAAATTGCAAATAAAAGGCAGACGTACAATAACAGCGTATCTCAGAGTAAAAGCTTTATGACCAGCACACATAGAAGCACAATGAAAGAAAGTGACGGATGTGAGCAACCAGAGGAAACAATAGAGAATAATTTAAGTGATTTGAGTAAAAACATGGGTAACATGCAATCCCCCCAAAACAAATCCATTGCACAGGTGCCAGAATGCCTTGCAAATGAGGTAACTTCAGTCACAAATAACACTGAATCTTCCTTAATCTACAATGTTGAAGCTGATCTATGTGGAATCAAAGAGAAAAATAGCTTTTCAGTGTTGTTTGCATTGGAAGAGAATGAAGCAGTTGAGGAAGCAATAAGTATAAAAGACACAGAGAGTAATATTAAAAGAAACAAATCATGCAAAGGTGATCTGTGCATGAACATGTCATGTGCACAAAAAAATAAACAGCAATCAATCCAACTATACAAATCTCAAATTCATCCCACCTTGAATCCCAATCAGTCTTTCACCACCTCACCCCTCCTTGATGACATCGTCCTCAACGTTTTATCTACTTCCCCTGACCCTTATTCCAATATTCCTGCACCACCAGGCTTCTCTGACACGCCAATCACATTCAATAATCCATCCACCTCAACCCCAAAGCCTCATCATCATAAAACCAAAATCAAATCCAAATTAAGAGGAAGCAACCACCAAACCTTTAAACCCAGTATTGATCTCAATAATCTCAATATAAGCACAACCACCAGAATCCTTCCGAAAACAAGTGATAGTCCCTCTTCTTCAACTAGAAGCAAGACAATTCTGACCTCCACTTTAAACAATTCTCATCAATGATTCAAACCATAGCTGTGTGGAATATAAGAGGAGCGCATCTTGAAACTAAATTATTCCAAGTCAAAAACTTCATAACCAAGTATAATCTTAGTCTCATTGCCATATTAGAAACTAAACTAAACCTTGATCTCACCGTCAAAGTTGTGCAAATTGTTAACCCTCTATGGAAATCTTGTCATAACCTTCTTGAAGCCCCTTATGGTAGAATTTTGATTCTCTATGATCCTAAAATGTTCTCTCTAACCCCGATTCTCTCACACAAGCAATTCATCCACTCTCACCTTCTTCACAAGCCTTCATCCAAATCCATGTATCTCACTATTTTTTATGCTGAAAATAGTGCCTACAACAGGCTATCTCTTCATAACTACCTTCCACATCTAGCCCAAAACTCCCATCCCTGGATTGTCTCGGGGGACTTTAACTACCTCTACTCATTCAACGACTGAATAGGTGGGAATGCTGTCTCCTTAAATGATATCTCTCCTCTAAACTTTTCCATAACTGCTGCTAATGTCATCCACGTTCCTTTTGCTGGTTCCAGATTCTCCTGGGACAACAGAAGTAGGTCGGGTAGAAGAATCTATAGCAAAATCGATCACACTTTTTGCAACCTATTGTCTTTGTCCATGTGGCCTTTCTTATCCACTTTCCTCCCTCCCCCTCTTCTTTCTGATCATTCTCCTCAAATCATTCAGATGGGATCCGGTCGCCTGATAAGAAAGCCCTCTTTTAAAATTTTTAACATATGGACTAAAGAGCCTGATTTTCTAATAATTGTTAACAAGGCCTGGAGCACTAACTATTTTGGCACACCCATGTTTGTTTTGCAGCAAAAACTGAAGAACACGAAAAAAGCTCTTGGAACTTGGGCCAGAAGCAGGTTTGGCAATGGTGACCTTCTTTCTTCCACACTTTCTATCTCCTTAGCAGCTGCCAGAACCCAAGCGATGCAATCCCCAGACAATGTTGATTTTGCCAACATTGAATACAAGATACAAGACCAATATCATAAAGCACTTAAAGCTGAGAATGATATGAGAAAACAGAAACTCAGATTTAAGTGGACAATTTCTGGAGATAGGAACACTAAATTTTATCATGATAGCCTAAAGGTAAAACATTCCAAATCCAATATTCATTGTATTACTGATCGATCAGGGAAGACGTGTTCAAATCCTCTTGATGTTGACAATGCTTTCCTCGATTACTTTACTAACCTGCTTGGAAATAATGAGTATTTCCAACCTGATCTTTCAATCATCAATGATCTGAACCTCCCATGTCTTAGCTCTGAACATGTGGCCTTCCTTTCTTCCATAGTGATGGAAAATGAAATAAAGCAGAGCATTTTTGATATGAACAAGGAATCATGTGGGGGCCCTGATGGATTTAACACAATTTTTTTTACTAGCTGTTGGGACATCATCAAAGCTGATTTTGTTTGTGCAGTGAAGAGTTTCTTCAAACATAATAAAATGCTCACTGGAATCAATGCAACCAACATTGCGTTAGTTCCCAAATCTGACCACCCCATCAATGTCTCTGATTACAGACCGATCTCGTGCTGCAACACCACTTACAAGTGCCTATCCAAAATTATTGCTTCTAGGCTGAAGGTTGTGCTTCACCATCTCATCTCCCCAAATCAGGCAGCCTTCCTCTAGGGGAGAAGTATCCTTGACAATATGCTCTTATCCCATGAACTACTAAAAGATTACAACAAATCCACAATAAGCCCAAGAGCCATGCTTAAACTTGATATAAGGAAAGCTTATGATACACTACAATGGACCTCTATCTCCAGGATCCTTGCTAAAATGAATTTTCCCCCTCACTTTGCTTCCTGGATTTACACTTGCATCTCTTCAGTACACTTCTCCCTGATCTTCAATGGTAAATCTGTGGGTTATTTCAAGAGTAGACAAGGCATCAGCAAGGTTGCCCCATATCCTCATACATTTTTATACTAGTTATGGAAGTACTAACTGCAATGATCAACCATGAAATCTCCTGCAAAAGAATTCTTATTCATCCTAAGTGCAAAGATCCCCTTATCTCAACGCTCATGTTTCCTGATGATCTCATTGTCTTCACCAAACCAACTCCACAATCTATTAGCAACCTAATGGAAGTTCTTACTGCATTTCACAAATTTAGTGGGCTTGCAATAAACTATGACAAATCCATAATTAAAATTGCTGGAGTTGCTGCTCCAGCATCCCACTCACTTATTAATTTATGTAACCTTCCCTTGGCTCCTGAAAATCTAACTTACCTTGGGATCCCTATGACCTCCTCCAAAGTCTCAACATCTCAGTGTATGAAACTCTATGATAAGATCACACATTCCATGAAAGCCTGAGCTAACAGGTTTCTAACACAGGCAAGAAGTCTCACCCTGATTAAATCTATCATTTTCTCATATTCCACCTACTGGTCTAGAACTTTCATTCTTCCCAAAAAAACTAAACCATATGATCAGGAGGGCGATGTGTAACTTTCTCTAGGTTGGAAGCATACACTCGAAAAGTCTTAAACCATTAAGTTTCTGCAAAGTTGAAACTAAAAAGAGCATGGGAGGCCTAGGTGTTATAAACATTCGAAATTGGAATATTGCTGCCTTTAGTGTGCATCTGGACAATCTTCTAAACTCTAAAAACAGTATTTGGGTGACTTGGACAAGAAAACATCATCTACGCAACAAAAATTTCTGGTGCATGGACATCCCGCATACCTGCAGCTGGACATGGAGATCCATCCTAAATCTCAGACCACTGTTACTTCCATACATTAAGCTTATAGCTTCTCCAACTGGCACTGTGAGTTTCTGAAACGATCCTTGGTCTAGGAAAGGCCTCATACTAAGCAAATCAATGACATACAATCAAAAACTTCAAACAGGAATACCCTCATTTGCCAAGGCTAAAGATTATATATGCGATGGTAATATCTCCTTGCCGTACTCCAGCAACCACATCACGCGTCAGCTATGGCAAGAGATCAGCATGAAGCAGTACCCTATAGCTCCCTATGATAGAGTGTTGTGGTCTACTGATCTTGTTGAACACTCTATATCCAAAATATATGACTGCATTTCCCATGAAACATCGATGCCCTGGTTTGCCTGGGAAAAAAGAGTTTGGAATCATCACTGCAAAGAGAACGATAACTTTCTTCTTTGGAAAGTTCTAAGAAATGCATTAAACTTTAAAGACAAACTGCAGGGCATTGGTTTGATCACTGATGCTTCTTGTTGTTTCTGCGCTAATGGTAATGAGACAAACATACATTTATTTTTCAACTGCGATTATGTTCATAGAATATGGGAGAAGATCTTAGCTCTGATAGGACATGGGAACAGTTCCAGAAACAACAATGTTGAGTGGTGCTATTTATTCAGAGCAACCAGATGGAAGTATGATACTGGTATGTTATTGTTGCTAACTCTCAAAAAATTCATTCGTGTTATATGGAGAGAAAGAAATGATAGAATTTTCAATGGCAAGAACAAAAGCGAAATAGAAATCTGGAATCAGCTCATCATCTCAATCAAAGATGGTATTAGACACAGCTTGTATGATTTTGGAAACATTAACACTGGCATTTGGAACATGCTGTGACCAAGTTGTCATGGTTTTGCCTCCTTATTTTTTCTTTGTGTTTTTTTTCTTTTTTCTCTTGTACCATAGGTATGTTATGGTGCAATTTTTTATTGTTCTCACAATAAACTGGTAGGGGCCAGTCTACCCGCTTAGCTTTGCTAAAAAAAACTATTTTAACTTCGAAACTATTAAATTCCAAAATTGATTAAATCTAGAAACCCATTCAAAGTCAAAACTGATTTAAATTAAACTTGTTTGATTTAAATAATGATATGAAGTATTATTTATACTATTAAAGTGAATTCGACATTTTTATATGAAGTATGACCCATTTTCTTGAAATTTAAAAGAACCAACAGGTGTGAAAAATGACGTTTGGTTATTAAAGAGACTGGGGCTGAATATTAGCATACTCTCTGCCAATATCGGAACCACTTTAACAACTAAGCACACGGTGGATGATCCAGAATAAAGTAGCTGGATTTGGAGAATGTTTGCTAGATTTAAAGAAAGAGAATGATGATGGATAGGCCTCGACACTTGTGTCAATTTGAAATGACTAAAATAGGACACTTTGTCCTGACCATTGAGGCTAGCTACCTCTAGCGGACGTCTGTTCTTCACATTACTATCTCTACTTTTAGACTTGATCCGTGCACCTTCGTTTGATTATAGGATGGATGTCCGTTAGGGGTTACCACCAGTCAGGCGACTCAAAATGGTAGTATCCTACCTTGGGCATTGCCTCATGTGCCTTGTCATATGATTATCTTTATACGAGCCCACTACGATTTTGTTTTTGTGTTGTCCTGTCACGGTGCCTCCCTACCAACCGATGTTACTGGTTGTGCTACTAAGGAAAACTGTAGGAAAATGCTTAAAAATGTGTTAAGGTGGATTAATGTAAAGCCTTAACATTAAGAAAAATATTTACTTTACTGATAGACACTACATATAAAGCGTATCTTGCTATATATAGATAGTTTAATGGATCCTTATGAGGTGGAAAACTCCGTAACATCACTAAAGTTACTTGTATCCTTATTTCTCATGATATTGATTTAACTTACGTAAGAATTTTCAGTTCTGAGTCGAGTGTACTATTTTTCATTATGCTCAGGTTAGCCTGAGTATTTCAGTGTTTGAAGACATTATTCCTTAAAGATGAAGATGGAGATCGATGATCGTATTTATTAGTATTATTCTGCTGCATTATTTGTTATGTTTTTTTATTGTACTTTGATTATGTTGTAAAATTAAAGTTAAATTTATATTGCAAAACAACTTCATGAACTGTTTATGTGATTACTATATTTTTTTATTCTGCTGTAAGATTTTCATTATTATTTTCTTCTTCTTATTTTCTTTATTAAACCCATTGATTATTTGTCTTTTGGACTATTTGAGTCAGATATGTGTGGTTTATTGTCGACCTAAACTATCCAGAATGGTAGGTCATCATAATATTAACTAATTGAATGATGATCACCAATCACCCACATACTTAGCATCCTTTCTATCGATAATTGGTTTGGAGAGACAAGGATCAGATTTGGGTGATTCCTATCCGAAAACCACTTCGAACCAATATACGCGTTCGAAAGTGAAAACATGTTGAAGACAATGATTTTGGAATCTTCAATGCAAGAACTGCTGACTACTAATCCTAGGGGTGATTCCCAAATAGGATGTAGTAGGAGTACCTTCGATTTGTCCTATTTATGGACAACTTGTATGGACGAATGTCTAACATTGAATTTCTAAGACTATGTACATTGGTTTTTACAAACGTACATCTATTTGGCAATGTAGGAGGTAACCCCTCTTATACTTAACACCATTCCCTGAGGTGTATGAACTCGAGGGTTATACTTCTATGGAAACCAATTAGTGTGTCGTCGAAAATGGAGATGTGGCATTCAAAGTGGAATTTGTCATGCGAAAGATAAAACGTTACCTCAAGCCTCACACATCGGTAATGAAAACAACATGGTAGATGTAGCAGGGCTATGTAGGTCACACCCATTAGGCTATGATCATCGTCTTTTAAGGTTTCCCTCTATATTTCGGGTTTGTTGTGTATGCTTTGGGATCCTACGGATAGTCGGGAACGACCGGGGTGATGGGATATTTTGTACTATCTATGGTAGAGGTAGGCCGGTTCTGTGTTGGCAGAGGGCAGCGAGGTTGTGCGTCGGTACATTCCTCTAGAGATGTACAGTCGGAAGGTAGTCCCTTACCTTATCATTGTTTGAAATCCATTCTCCAATATGTACCTTTACGGACTTGACTATATACCTAAATATGCCATCGAATTTAACAATTTAACAGTTTTGGTTATTTTAATATGTTATTTGAAAAAGTGTTTTTTCAAAGAATGTCATTAAGAATAATATCTCTGATTTTGTGTGGCAAAGGTTTTGGTTATCATAAGGTAACAATCCGTCTGTGTTTATATGCAGCGTGGTCTTATGAGATACCTTTTGTTTTCAAAAGTATCTGTTCTTTTGAGTATTCTCAGACCAGTCTCATGACTGACTCGGAGTTTATTTCTTTTCCATAAACTCTTGAGTTCCTTAATTTTCGAGTAGCCAAGTAGTCAGATCTAGCTTGGAGCATTTTGGGAGGATCTTGGAGCAGAAGATTCCTCTGTTGATAGTTATCTATTTCTATTTCCGCTATATTACTAGCAACTACGTAGGGATAGGCAATTATAACCATCCCTAGCTAGTTTAGTATTTTCCATGACTCCGTTGTATCACTTTGGGAGTGATTGTATACACTATCTTCATGTATAATTATAATTTGTTCAATACGAAGTAAGAATCTTTGTTTCTATCTTCTATTTTTATTTTCTTTTACCCCTGATCATCTGCCTCTCCAGCACTTGAATTTGCGGTAGTGAATAACGTGGATGTATTAGTGTCGATTTTTGAGGGTAAAAAAGGTGGGTTATACACCTAACAACCAATCAACCAAAACTAAATAGTCGCTTTCAACGAAACAATTATATTCCTAAAATTCCGCTGCGCAACTCTGATTATTCCAAGATTATTTAAATCTTAAACTTATTTACTCTAATTTTCCAAATTCTCTATTAAAAGAAAATTGTTCACTTAAATCAGTTTACTCCAATTTATCTCTTTTAAAATTAATTTCCCAATAATCCAAAAGTAATTTTCCAAATCTAAAAGATTTTAACACATTACTTTTCAAAAGTTAATATAACAAATTCCAACTTATCTAATTAAAATTTTAAATCAAAATACATCCCAATTGATTATCCCGATAATCAATTTATATTCATATCCTAGATAATTAATATAACTATCTACCATACACTCCAGGGGACAGGACTCTAAGTCTCACTAGTTCTAAATCTATGATATTATACGTTATAATGTTCCGACTCAACTCTGATACCAAACCATAACGACCCTGCAGTTATACCCATATATTAAAGAACATTATGATTCACATTGCCTAATAAGACGCAGAAGACGGCTTGTTAAGGGCAACCCAATGTGAATATATCTTTAAGCTAACACTAATATGTCATACTTGCGATTAGAACATTATATCATATAAACGACGGCCAAAAATTACATCGGATAATACACATCATATACCATACATACCGTGAGTCTACAAAATGTAATACCAGACTCACATAATATACATTCAAAATAAATCACTATCTCAAATAATACATCCCACCAAATATATATATATATATATATATATCCTATAGAAGATAAACGTAATGGTCAGAATAGTCTATCCTCTACTAGCACTCCTACCCAAAAGCATGCAAGTCCTGATACTTGAAAAGTCTCGGCCTAACCCGAGTATTATAAAATAAAAGGGTCAGATTCTCTAAATATTCACAAAGGTGAGAACAAGTTGTAAGTTAAGATATATGACATTATATGAGTAAAATAATTACAAAAATGATTTAACTCAGAACTTATCACAAATTATTAGAACATTTAAATCACGAAACACTTGAAAGTCATAAAAATCAAAATAATCCATACCGATCATCTCGATCGTCCATACCAATCATAATGATTGTCCATACCATAGAAAACAAACAAATCGAGTATCACTCGTACTAATCCGATACCAAGGATAATCCTTACCATGAAATAAACCCTTGCCAATCAAAAGGGTTGTCCATACCAATCAAGATGATCGTAGAATACATAGCACGACACAAAAGTTTTTAAAGAAATCCAGGAGAATACTTCTTATGGATTTATTGGCCCCCGGCCAAACACCAAAAGGAATATACTCTAAAGTGTCAGATACTATTGTTATTAGTAATAACAAGAACTTAACCAAAACGTCCCATGCCGTCAAGTGAAATTCAAGTATTTACTAGAAGCTAGTAGATCTCACTTATTACGGATATAACTGGAAAACCTAAACTATATCAATCACAAGAATTTAACCAAGGCATCCCATGCCACTTGGTGAATTCGAGTATTCATTAATGGGAAAGTAAGTTTCACTCAAACATTCTATTCAATGAGTTATAACATATTGGACGAAGCGTTATTTGGAAGAATTTAAACTAATCAATAACACTAAGTCGATTATTAGTATTTTCCAAATTATAATATTAAGGTTCTCGGAACTTTTTTATTTAAAGAAGGTCGCACGAAAATTCCAAAAAGGCATAAAATCTAATATTAGTTTATAGTCTGAGAAAAATATAATTCTTATCATATATAAAATGATTCCTAATACTTTATTTAGATAATATATACCTTCAGACTTCTCAATATCAAATTTATAAACTCATTTATTATTTAACTTTATATAAATATATACTAATAGATAAAATATCCAATAAATCGTATAATTATAAAAATGCCTTATATATATAGTTGTCCCTAAAATTCTATATAAGGTATTTGATTAACAAACCATATTTCAAAAACCTTATATATAATCCATTCATTTTATAAATCCATAAGAATAAATAGCCCAACCCTTAGAAGTATTTAAACATTTGATTATAACTAACTTAGTTTATATATCAAATCATTATTAATATATAAATAAAAAATAAATATCTATATAAGTATATATTATTTCACTTTCTGATATTCTTAATAAATAACCTAATTTTAATACTTAAAAAGGTTTAAAAGAAATGGTTCGATTTGAAACCCAATCCTTTTTAAAAACCCTTATTGAAAACATGCGACAGAAATTTAGTGTTGTGCTATGGACTCTTTGGCATAACCAATCTAAAACAACTTCACAAATTCAATAGTTTAAAACTTGATCATGCACCAAAATCATCACATATAGGCAATAAAAACAAGGCAATAAGTTAACAAGAGTAAAATGAATAAACGGGAGGCCAAATGGGCGATCAGAAAGGAAATCTAGCACAACTTGGAGTTCTGTCCAGGTTGTGACCGGTGCACTGGTCCAAGTGGACCGGTGGACAGCGTTGCCTGGATAGAGTTCCAAGCAGTGCAGCAGCCTCCCAAGTGGTCCGATGTCGGTGATTTTATTGATGGTGGTTGTTTTGACTCCTAGGGTACAGATTTTAATGTCATGCAATTATGATTTCAACAAAAATTTGATTATTTAATAGATTAAACATCTAGGGTTTTTGCAAATAGAAAATTATATATCCAAGAATGCAAATTAGGGTTCATTTCAACAATAGATTCTAACAACAATTCATCCAAAACAGTACACGCACCTAATAAAAATTTAGAAATAGTTGTATGAGTGTTAGCTCACCTTTTGTCCTTGCCATAGCTTCCTAGAATCCATAACTCAACCATTTCAACAATTCCTAGTTAATTTCAGTGATTTGAAAAAGAAAGAATATAACCCTAAACCAAAACCGAGATTAATCAGCTCAATAGATACACTAGATGATGGAGGAGAATACCTAAAGTTGATTTCTATAATTATTGGTCAAAAGCCCCTTGATTTGCACTTAGATTTGGGATTGATTTAGGTTTCTAGCGTTTTGAAAGAGGAATGCTTGGTTTCTTATTTTAGTTTATAGAACATAGAAATGAGCGTATAATAAAATGAGAAAAGGGATTTCTTTTTAGTTAAATGGGCTTGGATGCTACATGGACCCAATAAGAGAAAATGTTACTAATTTCCTTTGTTTTACATTTTATAAAACACTATTTTACACTAAACAATGTTTCATTTAACATATTTTGATTTCTCAAAACTTATCAAAACACTTACACGTTAAAAATTCTCATTTCTATTAATATTGAGATATCTCGTACAATTAAATATGATTTTTGAAAATAAAAGTTATTCTCGTTATTCTTAATAAAATAAATAAACTATTAATTGCAAATTCTCATTTACAAAGCAATAAATCTCAATATTAACAATTGTCCTAAGTGCCAAACTTAAATTGAAAACCTTTTAAGAAATGAAACTTATTTCTTAATAAATCATATCAACTATTCTCAAAACTAGATTTAATTTCATAATTAAATTTCACAAATCACTATTTAGAATTAATTATCCCTAATTAAATTAAATTATTAGGTAATTAACAACAGGGTTGTTACACTTTGCTTCATCGGGGTCTAATAAGATTATCACTTAAAGAACATTCCTCCAAATGCTAAAAATCATGTGGTGACTATTGTCAACTATGTCATAAAATAATATTATCTACATAAAAGGTTGACCCATGCTATATCAGACATGAATAAGGCTAATCAAGTCATTCTCTAATAAGCGGAGTCATAGAAAAAGGATCATGATAGAATTCTTTAGGCTTACATCACAGAACTTGACGAAGCAAAGAAAATGATTGAAGAGAAATACCAAGCTATGGAGAAGCTTGATAAGAAATATCAAGAAGATCATAAGGCCATGAAAGCTAGAATGGATATGATGGCAGATTTAGTACAGAATTCCTAGATAAAAAGCGATGAACTAGCCAATTCCAAGGCAATGCTCTAACACACCGTCGACAGTCAAGTGTTCTCCATCACGAATTTATAGATTGAGTCAGCCAAAGAGAGGAAAGAAAAAGTGGAAGCCTTAGGTCTTACTGAAGCATGAAGGCTTAAAGTTATTAAGGCCAGGGAGGAAAAGAAGGCCCTCGAGGTAAAAATTAAGAATCAAAAGCTTACGTCTCCAAAGCGAAAAATGAAAAGGATGAGCTCAGCAGGAATATCGAGATCACTTTGATAGGGTTCCACGCTATTGTGATCAAATTCAAAGACCTCAAGTGCCTTGAGGAAGAATATCCCTTAATGCACTCTTTATATTAGAATGAAAACTTGAAGTTGGAATTAGACTTCAATGGCCAAGTGGATGGACATAAATTCTAGGCCAAACTGCTTGATGATGATGATCTTTGTAACAACCCACCATCTATGACATCTCGGTCCATGTTTAGATGAGGCAGTAGCATCGTGGACCTCACAAACGGTGGATTATTTTGAGGTATAATATGAAATAAATCGTAGAGCTATATATCATATCTACACTTTCAGAAATTCACAATGGAAGGAACAAAATATAATAATAGATAATATAATAATCCCAGACGAATAATATAATACAACATCAATTAAAATTCACTTGCAACATTTCATTATACTAGTAACAAAATCAGCCTAATGTCCGACGATAACCGAGATAAAATAGTAGATAGCTAATAGCTAGAGAAATAAATATGTGTCTCCATCATAGCATTATGCCACCAAGTCACCACCAGTCCTTTATATCGACCTATTAGAGTATATCTGAAAGGAAGAGAATGGTAGAGGGGGTCCGAAATACGTCTGGTGAGCGAAACACATCAGATAAGTGTATAATATTAATAAGCTAGCAAAATAACACTTATGTTCAAAAAACATAATACCCATGTCATAAGCACCCAACAAGTCAGCTAAACATAACATAATACAATAGTGACATCGTATGCTAAGGTCTCACAAAAATCTAGCTCATACCTAATCACATGCTCACGATTTGACCCTGAAGCCTCAACTCACTATCGTCAAATTGTATACTAGGGACTTGGCTCCTCTAAATGTGTCCTAATATCGAATCGAATACTGAGGACTCAGCTCCTCGAACTATCATATATTGAGGACTCAGCTCCTTTGACGATCATATATTTAGAACTCGGCTCCTCAGACTATATCGTATATTGAGGACTCGGTTCCTCGGACTATCATATATTGAGGACTTAGCTCCTTGGAGTATTGTGTGTTGAGGACTCAGCTTCTTGAACTATCGTATATTAAGTACTTAGCTCCTCGGACTATCGCATTGCCAAATACAAACCGTGTACTTGCCCAACTAAGACCATTTTCTAAAGTATCTCAAAGCACAACAGATAATATATGACAATCTTCTTCATAAACGATCCCGATGCAATGAAGCACGTGTGAAACGCATGTCGTATACAAGAGTTATAAGCATTTGAAGATTAAGGTGTTTGTTATAATTTTTTAACTATTTATTTAATTATTATATATCTATATCTTTATCTTCTTCCAATGTCCGAGTCGATATGTTTCCTGTACCGAAAACCATCGTTCCACTTCGTCCACTATCGCCATCTAGGACCCTACCACCATGATCTGAAGCCACAACCTGTCGCCTCCCCCCACGCGCCACTCTCTCATGTCGCTCTAACCACCTTAAACTGACCGTGCAACCACCGACTATTTATATTATGATTCGGTTATCTGGAGAATCAATCATGTTGGGTCAATTGGACCTCATTGCCATCGTCTCCTCGATATCCTTTTTATATATATGGTCTTTGATCGTCGTATTATCTCCATTTCACAATTGGATCAAAATGGATGGTCCTCATTTATTGAACTTCCGATGCCTTTTCTTATCAATTCGTTAACCCAATTGATGAACGAACACCATCAATGGATTCATATCGTCGAGGAAACCAGTTTTCATATATAACATGTCTACTTTGGAACATTCGTATATTTCAATTTTTTAATTAAAAGGAGATCGACTTTCACTAATTACAATCGATAAAATTGACTTTATAATTACATAGCCATGAAATTCTATATCCTAATCAGCTGTATGTATAAAGAAACATTTATTAGTTTCCAATTACATTGTTTATACTTGGTTTAAGATCATAAGGGGTGAACTTTTTACGTCTTATTAATATATATACAAAATTACGATAAATCTCACTCACTGATTAGCTGCGTATCGTCTCCGATCCGAGATGAATCCCCCCTTCTTCGTCATCCAAGAATTCACCACTTTGAAAATGTCAAACATCTCGATAGCTTTGATTTATTTGCATAGATATTTCTGCGGTGATCGATTTCATAGATTTATTCGTTTAATTTGGATTTGATTTGGTGGATTTGGAATTGATTTTGTATAGATAAATGAAGGAGAAGATAGAGATTAGAGATAAGATGTTTAGGCTAAAATGTGATTAGAGAATATGTTTTAGTTTCTATTTATAGGCTGAAGTAATTCAAATTTAGACAAAAATCTCGAAATTAATATATTATGAAAATTTCACAGTTGACATATTCTAATTTTTAGACCGTTTAACCAAATTTAGCAAATTATATATGTTTTCTGACTGTAAACGACATTCTAGACGAAATGGAATAGGTCTTAAAGCTAATTCCATCTCCTGTAGAAATTTACTATTTTGCATTTATATAAAATTATGATTTTACTATTTTTAATTTAATGATTTTACCATTTTTATTTTAATTATTTAATTTCGTAAAATTATAGGGGTTACATTCTTCTCTTAAAAGAATTTCACCCCTGGAATTTCCCGAGGTGGATAATGCAACTCGCATTAGATTGTACAAACATACAAAACAAACTTAGCAACATTCATATAGCATCCATCATACAATAAAAGCAAAAACACAACCAAGAGTATAATATACATATGATAGATAAAATATGATGATATGATATGAGTGCATATGCAACTAAATTTACCTCCTATATGAATGCAAATTCAATACAACCAATATGTATGCAAATATCCTAATACACACACACACATCGATACATCTATATGTAATATCCATATCAAAGTGCAAGTAAATAACCACATTCATAAACATAATCATTAAACGCATATATAAAGGAACGATAAATAGCATACATAAAATTATCTACTATAAATTAAAACACCTAACTATGGTTATCTATCCAAGGTTGGAATGTATATACATACAAGCCAACATGGTATAAACTAAGCTGGTATAGTCAAAACAAAGCAACCATAGCAACCAAAACATGTTATAAGGACGTGCATACAACCAATCCTAACATCCTTACATCCATGCCTCTATCAACTAGCTATCTAAAGTAACCATGCAAACAAACAATGATCTAACTAGCATACTAACCTACAAACTAACCAAAAGAGAAACTTATTGGAAGAGAGCTCGTGATAGGAAACTTGAATTCTCTTTATGAGTTCCCATACACTCTTGTCCTAACCTTTTCTTTGCCATACTCGGACCAACTTTATTTCCTTACTTTTATGTCATTCCACATCAAGTCCTAAGATGTGGATACACTTACGTAGCATTCTGAAATCCGTCTCTACATCCTTCCCATACACCGACTAGTCTCTACCATAACCGCTAAATCGTCAACGTATGTTCACAAATGGGATAAATAAAACATGTGAACACCCACCAACTTTTAAAATGCCCACTCAAATATACCGACTTCCCAACTCTCTAGAAAATCGAGAATGGCTGAACGTCTATGGCGCTAGCTTTCCAACATAACATATCTAAATAATGAGTCCATCACCTTCTAGCTACCCACTGCGAACTCTCTATGCATGCTTATCCTCTGCGGTTCCGTTCTTTAGCATATCACTAAGAGGTCTCTAATCACATAATGTCCACGTATAGCTTAAATTTAAATAGATTATACTACTTGCATATCTCCATCATAAAATACCTTGCAACGTGCTCCGCCACTTGCTTCTTCGTCCTCAACCAAAGGAAACCCTCTTTGTATCCTTTGACGTACCTTGCTAAACTCCTTTAGGTCCATAGGCATGACAACACAATAACAGACAATATTGTCTTACCTTTAAGAGGACTAACATTTAGGATTCATAGGTGAACCCCATACTCCACCATTTAATTTATAGATATTACAAATAGATGATGACTTACTTTCAATGAACACAATATTACTATTACGAACTCATAGATTAGGTTGTGCACTTTTCACTTATTTTCACGTGTATCGGGCACTGCAAATAAGTTATACACAAATGGTTACCATTTCAAAAAATTGACTTAATACGATAGTTCTTTCGATCCAAGGGATGATCCAAAAGAAATAATCTTGCCTCTTAGTCAATTTTATTCAAAACCGTCAAATCTCGCCTCCCTTAAAATTTCCTTCGTGCCTTAGTACGTGCAAGTCAAGATATTTACTTCATGTCTTGAAATCATAGAAAACTGGATACATCAAAATAATATTAACTCCACAAGCTTGTAAAGTCATATAAACTAACATATAGCTAGTATACCCTTATGCACATCGCCATATTCCTAAAACACTTTACATAAACAAGACTTTACATAAACAAGACTAATCATCCTCTATTGGCTACTGTCTCATACAACCATTCTTCAAATATTCAACCATTTAGGAAACTTTTTACTTAGCTATGCTCTTATGCTTCTCATATCTTATATAAGTGTATCTTAATCCTTAACGTAAAAATATATGTTAATTTCAAACAACGTTTAATCACATATATCTCAACAATTGAAAATAATAAATTTAAACTTATTATTTTCTTTTTAAGTATAGCGCACCTTAGTATTGTTTATTATAAAAACAACATTTTTTTCTATTATCTCAGAATAGTATATAATTTTCAAATCAATAATATACTTCAAAAATACTTTGTTTTCAACATATTACTTTAAATATCTCGAACATCCTTATTTAATTCAAAATTATTAATTTTCACCAAATTTCCTTAAAAACAAGAATATTATTATCACTTTATATCAAAACAATTTTTTTCATAGTCATTTAATTTAGAAATAATAACATTCTGTACTAAATCCCAAAAATCCCTTTTAGTGGTATTTACATTAAAAATAGTAATAATTTATTCAAATTATATTCATGAAAAATATTTTTTTTTTATTATTATTCTTAAAATACCTCTTATTTTTCTAATTTAAACAACAATAATAATTTATCACAAATTGTGTAAAACAATTATATTAATTACTCAAAATTTAGATAATATTCCAACAATTATATTACTATTTATTAAAATTCCATCATACTTTATAAACAATGGTGAATTCCAAATTCAAAAAATATATTTTTTGTTATTGTTTCAAAATTTTCCAAAATTCATAAATAATATCCTCATAAAATTTCAGTGCAAATCCCTATGTCTCAAATCCACAACGTTCATTCGAGCAAGTCCTAAGCATACATGCATATGGACTATCCTAGCTAGTACAACATAGTCGATTCAAACTTTATATATAGGTTATGAAATTATTTTCTAACTCCAATTCAAATTTCAATTAAAAATTTCAATAACATTCCAATTTAATTTTTAAATCAAAATCGTTGATCTTACATATTATTCTTCACAAAACGAGTAAGATTCGAACACCAAAAATTCTCCATTAATTTTAATAAACATTTTATCCTAACACATATTTATTACTATTTAATCACTTTATATCTATTCATATGTCCTTAAATAAACAATTATTATACTTCTAATTTCCAAAGCCATTTTTTAGCATTTCTTACAAATTCCATTACCTAAAAGCATTTTACTTACAAAACTCAATTCATTATAGTTTAACTAATTCAATATTAACTACTTAAAATTATCTTCAAAATAACATCGGTTATTTTCCTAACTCATGCTTATATCCTTACTTCATATAAACACACACACACACACACACACACATATAAGTATATATTTCATTATATTTATTAATTATATAATTTCCAACACCTTTAAACAATATATTGTATGTATACATAACAAATTTATTTTTGAATTTTTTTTCTACTATCAGAAAGGATGAATAGAACTCTACTAGAGAAGGCTCGTTGCTTGAGATTAACGGCGGGCTTGTCTAGAGGCTTTTGGGCTGAGGCATTATCAACTACGGCGCATATCATAAATCAAATTCCATGCTCAATCATAGATGGGAAGATTCCAGAGGAAAAGTGGAGAGGTAAAGCAGTGTATCTTGGTTACTTCCAAATTTTTGGTTGTCCTGTGTATGTTCACCATACTGCTGATGACAAGTTGGAGACTAGAGCATACAAGGGCATACTAATGGGATACACTGATGGTATCAAAGGGTATCGAATTTGGAACCCTGTTGATCGGAAGATTGTTCATTCCAGGTATGTTACTTTTGATGAGTCTGCTATGTTCAATCCGAAGGAGAAGCTACCTACCACATCAAAAGATTCTGATAGGCCTAAGGAGATGGAAGAAGTTCCCGTGCTCCAGCCAAATGGTAGAGTTGTTGTTGATGTTGTCGAGGAAAACGCAGTTGATGAAAAATCACAGGATAGTCCACAGGTACCTTCTAGTAGTGCTGGTGATGTGCACGAATCTAGAGGAAGTTCAGTTCAAGGTGGAGCTGAAAGGAGTTTAGGCAAAGCAGTACCTACCCGGGTCAGTCGTAGGACTATTAGGTCGCCCGAAAGGTATGGTGATTGGCAGTTTATGAACCTTAGCCTTGGTGATCAGTTTGACTATGCCCTACAAGTGGTTCTTGAGGAGCCGTTTGACCTTGATGAAGCTTTGAAGTCATGTGACAGTTCGAAGTGGATGTGCGCTATGGAAGAGGAGTTAGAGTCATTGAAGAAGAATAGGACTTGGGATTTGGTACTACCTCCTCAAGGAACCGAGCCATAGGTTGCAAGTGGGTGTTCAAGGTGAAGGATGATGGGAGATACAAGGCTAGACAGTTTCTAAAGGGTTTTCACAAAGAAAGTGATTGGAGTATGATGAGATATTCTCTCTAGTGGTGGGGCATATGTCCATCCGCATTTTGCTCGCTATCGTCGCAGCTCATAACTTGGAGCTGGAGCAACTGGACGTGAAAACTGCTTTCTTGCATGGAGACTTGGATGAGATCATCTACATGAAGCAGCCAGAAGGATTTGTTGAAGATAGGAAAGAAAATTGGGTTTGCAAATTGAAGAAGTCATTGTATGGACTTAAGCAGTCGCCTAGACAATGGTACAAGAGGTTTGACTCTTTTATGCTTTCACTTGGTTTTGATCGTAGCATAAAAGACGCTTGTGCGTACTTCAAGCATTTAAAGAATGGTAGATGGGTGTACCTGCTCTTGTAAGTGGATGATATGTTGATTGCTTCTAAGGGTAAAGCTAAAATAGATAGTTTTAAGCTAAAGCTAAAAGCGGAATTTGAAATGAAATACCTTGGAGAAGTAAATGAAATTTTGGGTATGGAAATCCAAAGGGATAGAAAGCTAGGACTTTTGAGCCTCACTCAAAAGGAGTACATTCGAAAGGTGCTTGCTCGGTTTAGCATGGAAGGGGCA
Organism: Allium fistulosum; assembly: GCA_030737815.1. Taxonomy (NCBI): domain Eukaryota; kingdom Viridiplantae; phylum Streptophyta; class Magnoliopsida; order Asparagales; family Amaryllidaceae; genus Allium; species Allium fistulosum. Next base: position 698,186,485 of record CM060907.1, on the reverse strand, counting down.
AAGGCAATCAGCACACCCATGCCTTTGCACATACAGCTTTCTAGTAAAGGATCTCCGATCTTAGAAAAGGACAAGGCTTATATGATGAAGGTCCCATATGCAAGTGTAGTTGGCAGCTTGATGTATGCCATGATCTGCACTAGGCCTGACATTGCATAGGCTGTTGGATTGGTGAGCAGGTTCATGGAAAATCTAGGAAAGACGCATTGGGAAGCAGTGAAGTGTGTCTTCAGATACCTTAGAGGAACTCCAAACCATGGACTTGTCTTTGGCGGTAGAGATAGAGATTTCATCTTGGTTGGATTTTATGATTCCGACTATGTCGGTGATAGAGATTGAAGGAAGTCAACCTCTGGATATGTGTTCACCATTGGTGGGACAACGATCAGTTGGAGAGCGAGGTTGTAGACGATTGTGGCTTTGTCCACTACAGAGGCAGAGCTCATAGCTGCGGTAGAAGCAGCTAAGTAGGTGCTTTATTTGAGGCGACTGATGTGTGATTTGGGCTTTGTATATGAAGGTGTGGATGTTACTGTGATAGTCAGAGTGCAATTCACTTAGCTGAAAATCTGGCATTCAGCTCAAGGACGAAGCATATTGAGGTGAGAGAGTCGTTTCTTGTCTCGATGAGTGAAGAGAAGCTAGTTCGTATTTAGAAGGTTCACGCAAAGGAGAATGCAACATACATGTTTACCAAGTCGTTGCATGTTGCTAAGTTCGAGCATTGCTCGGACTTGATTCGGTTAATGAAGTGCTAGGTGCCACGAGGTGGCACGAGGGAGAGTTGAGATGGTTCATGGTGACGTTTGTTTTCATGGTGGAGATTGATAGGTTCTACACGGACTGGGTACTTCGAACACCTTGTTGACGGACGACGGCCTTGCCGAAGTTCGTTGACAAAGTGTAATGGGTGATGGCATTGCCAAAGCTCATTGGGTAAGTATCCATTGCTTGGAGCATAAAGGTATAGACGGAGTTAGATGGCTTGATGGAATATGGTAACAAGGTGGAGATTGTTGGAATTGTTACCTTGATTCCATCACTGGCGAAGTTGAAGTCGGGGAGGAGGAAGTGAAGCACTCGAAACCGTAGATCAAAGTGACGATGCTGGAAGAGGAGGTTGGTGGTTCGGTGATTGAGGAAGGCCGAACGAGAAATTTCATTCGATGGAGGAGATAATCTGGTTCGGTGAAGTTGGAGCAGCTGATCTCGTTCGAGGAAGAAGGAAGTTGCTTCATTTGGTGGTAATGCCGGACCAGGTGGTTGGTCCGGTGTTGTTTGGAGTTGGAGCGACAATGTTCGTTGGTTGGGAGGCAGAAGGGAAGCAAAGGTTTTGGCATGGTAAAGATGTTTACCGGTCCAATTATTTCGTTCGGGCATTATGCCGAGTTTTGGGTAATGCCGAACCAATTGAGCTGCTGTGTTTGCCGGTCTAGATGCGCCGGACCAAATATTTGGCTCGGTATTGGAGAAGCCGGTCCAAACTTGAAGTGCACCGTGCTGAACCAGATTGATATGGGCTTTGTCGGTCCAGACGGATGCCAAACCAAACCCCATAGCTGCTATATAGCAGCTGCCCCTCCACATTTATTCACTCTATAAATAGTGGAGCTTCTGGACAACAATGGCAGCCATCCTAGAGAGCTGAAACTCTGCAGAATTTTGTCTGTATTGTTAATTCTTCTTATGTATAGCCTCCAAAAGTGAATCAATCTTGTAACTCTAATCTTTCGGTGATTAATATTATCTCCTCTCCCCAAGTGGACGTACACTGCCTCGCGGTAGTGGAACCACTATAAATACTGGTGTTATTTATTTTTCTGCATTGCATAGATCTGTGACAATCTGTTCTGGTGTTTGTCTCTGTTTGTTTCGTCTCACTACAATCACGATCCAGTTTTTTTCCACTGCGTTGGGTTTTTTTATTCCCTTAGACTAATCATCTAAAGGGATTTTCCCCAACACCTTTTGCACATTTTATGTTTGCATTGCCTTGTGTAAGCTGTTATTCTCTTGTCATTTGGCGCCTGCAAATGTTGGCCAATTTGAGGTATTTTCTTTTACACTTAGGCTATGCTTGGGAGTTTATTTTCTATCGGTTTTAACTGGTTTTGGACGGGTCTATATTTCAGGTGTTATCATAATCCTTGCTTGTATGTTGTTGCTTATAAAACCGATGAAAACCGATGCAGTTTAATTTTAGTGGCAATTCTCAACCCATTAAATTGGGGTGTTTTGAGGGGTTATAACCTTTTTCTAATTATACCCCCACTAATTATATTGTAGAATTAATCTTCACAAAACTAAAGAATAAATATAAGGATATATATGTAATTTTACTTTAGTGAAAAAGTCTCAAAACCGGTGTATGTTGAACTCTCAAGCATGTATTGATCGGTTACAACAACACTTCATGTAAACCAATCAAAATCGCTGCGATCATTTGCGGTCAAATCCGGTACTTTCAAAACCTCTCATAACCAGTACTACAAAACTCCCAAGCGGAGCCTTAATATTATAATGATATTGGCTATAATCTGAATTATTAAGAAGATGCCTTAGAACTTCTTTGAGGAACTTCATCAAGAATGAGAGTTTTAACTGATATCCTTTGATATAATTTAAGATTTACTTGCTAAAGTAGTATATGCAAGTGTTGTTTAAAATTTACTTACCCTTGTTTTTTTCCACTTTTTTGGTCGTTGAAGAATGTCTTTAATACTAAAAGGTTTTCCAAGTACGGAGATAGTACTGATGACTATGTATAAGCAACTTATATAATTAACAAACCCTTTTCAGTCTTTCATTTGTAGTGAGTGTTTTTGATATTTATCTTTCATTTGCAATTTTTTTTTGGATTAGCAAATGTGAGAAAAAGCAGCCATCATTTTGGAAGGCTTGTGTTACTGCTTTTAATAAATGCAGCAATTTGGGCGATCATATCTCTCTCAATCAGGTACGTTCAACAACCATTTGTTAAGATTTTCCTTTGCTTTGCATCTTCAAGATCCAAATTTTCTTTTGTGTGTGGTTTGCTGACACAGTTGTATAATAGACAAACTATTTATCTATGATATAGTACATAAGTATGCAGACTAATTATAACTATACATGTTTACCAAGTCGTTGCATGTTGCTAAGTTCGAGCATTGCTCGGACTTGATTCGGTTAATGAAGTGCTAGGTGCCACGAGGTGGCACGAGGGAGAGTTGAGATGGTTCATGGTGACGTTTGTTTTCATGGTGGAGATTGATAGGTTCTACACGGACTGGGTACTTCGAACACCTTGTTGACGGACGACGGCCTTGCCGAAGTTCGTTGACAAAGTGTAATGGGTGATGGCATTGCCAAAGCTCATTGGGTAAGTATCCATTGCTTGGAGCATAAAGGTATAGACGGAGTTAGATGGCTTGATGGAATATGGTAACAAGGTGGAGGTTGTTGGAATTGTTACCTTGATTCCATCACTGGCGAAGTTGAAGTCGGGGAGGAGGAAGTGAAGCACTCGAAACCGTAGATCAAAGTGACGATGCTGGAAGAGGAGGTTGGTGGTTCGGTGATTGAGGAAGGCCGAACGAGAAATTTCATTCGATGGAGGAGATAATCTGGTTCGGTGAAGTTGGAGCAGCTGATCTCGTTCGAGGAAGAAGGAAGTTGCTTCATTTGGTGGTAATGCCGGACCAGGTGGTTGGTCCGGTGTTGTTTGGAGTTGGAGCGACAATGTTCGTTGGTTGGGAGGCAGAAGGGAAGCAAAGGTTTTGGCATGGTAAAGATGTTTACCGATCCAATTATTTCGTTCGGGCATTATGCCGAGTTTTGGGTAATGCCGAACCAATTGAGCTGCTGTGTTTGCCGGTCTAGATGCGCCGGACCAAATATTTGGCTCGGTATTGGAGAAGCCGGTCCAAACTTGAAGTGCACCGTGCTGAACCAGATTGATATGGGCTTTGTCGGTCCAGACGGATGCCAAACCAAACCCCATAGCTGCTATATAGCAGCTGCCCCTCCACATTTATTCACTCTATAAATAGTGGAGCTTCTGGACAACAATGGCAGCCATCCTAGAGAGCTGAAACTCTGCAGAATTTTGTCTGTATTGTTAATTCTTCTTATGTATAGCCTCCAAAAGTGAATCAATCTTGTAACTCTAATCTTTCGGTGATTAATATTATCTCCTCTCCCCAAGTGGACGTACACTGCCTCGCGGTAGTGGAACCACTATAAATACTGGTGTTATTTATTTTTCTGCATTGCATAGATCTGTGACAATCTGTTCTGGTGTTTGTCTCTGTTTGTTTCGTCTCACTACAATCACGATCCAGTTTTTTTCCACTGCGTTGGGTTTTTTTATTCCCTTAGACTAATCATCTAAAGGGATTTTCCCCAACACCTTTTGCACATTTTATGTTTGCATTGCCTTGTGTAAGCTGTTATTCTCTTGTCATTTGGCGCCTGCAAATGTTGGCCAATTTGAGGTATTTTCTTTTACACTTAGGCTATGCTTGGGAGTTTATTTTCTATCGGTTTTAACTGGTTTTGGACGGGTCTATATTTCAGGTGTTATCATAATCCTTGCTTGTATGTTGTTGCTTATAAAACCGATGAAAACCGATGCAGTTTAATTTTAGTGGCAATTCTCAACCCATTAAATTGGGGTGTTTTGAGGGGTTATAACCTTTTTCTAATTATACCCCCACTAATTATATTGTAGAATTAATCTTCACAAAACTAAAGAATAAATATAAGGATATATATGTAATTTTACTTTAGTGAAAAAGTCTCAAAACCGGTGTATGTTGAACTCTCAAGCATGTATTGATCGGTTACAACAACACTTCATGTAAACCAATCAAAATCGCTGCGATCATTTGCGGTCAAATCCGGTACTTTCAAAACCTCTCATAACCAGTACTACAAAACTCCCAAGCGGAGCCTTAATATTATAATGATATTGGCTATAATCTGAATTATTAAGAAGATGCCTTAGAACTTCTTTGAGGAACTTCATCAAGAATGAGAGTTTTAACTGATATCCTTTGATATAATTTAAGATTTACTTGCTAAAGTAGTATATGCAAGTGTTGTTTAAAATTTACTTACCCTTGTTTTTTTCCACTTTTTTGGTCGTTGAAGAATGTCTTTAATACTAAAAGGTTTTCCAAGTACGGAGATAGTACTGATGACTATGTATAAGCAACTTATATAATTAACAAACCCTTTTCAGTCTTTCATTTGTAGTGAGTGTTTTTGATATTTATCTTTCATTTGCAATTTTTTTTTGGATTAGCAAATGTGAGAAAAAGCAGCCATCATTTTGGAAGGCTTGTGTTACTGCTTTTAATAAATGCAGCAATTTGGGCGATCATATCTCTCTCAATCAGGTACGTTCAACAACCATTTGTTAAGATTTTCCTTTGCTTTGCATCTTCAAGATCCAAATTTTCTTTTGTGTGTGGTTTGCTGACACAGTTGTATAATAGACAAACTATTTATCTATGATATAGTACATAAGTATGCAGACTAATTATAACTATTCTAATTCTAATTGGTATGTACCCTTTACACTTGTAACTTTAAGAAGTATCAACACGAAATCAACTTTTCTTCTAAAATTAAATTATTTAAGTGTAGCTTGTGTATGAACAACTATATATTAAATTATTTTAGTGTAGAGCTTGTGCATGTCAACAGTCATCAAACTTAAAAGATCAATATCTAAAACAAGAAACTAACAAATTGATAAATAAGAAATATAGCAAAATATGTTAATTACTATAAATGACAATGAACAAGAAACTAATTAAGTACGTATGTTCATTTCCATTGTCTAATTTGCATTTGTCTTCTATTGAGTCAATTAAATTGATACTTGGCAGCCATTTCTGATCCATAGTGGGCACCTGTTGTTGTTCAGCTTATTTCATTTCAATTAACAAATATAATAGCCGTAAGAGTCTATTTCTACAATAGTTGACGAAGAGTGTGTAGGTGAATTTTCTTTTATATCCTATGAATAATTGATGTTATGGATGCTAATATTGTTGTTTGTTACAGAATTTTATAAAGGATCCACATATATCGGTAGATAGTTTCACATATGAGGCAAAACAATTGAAGATTGGTTTATGGTAGGAAATAACACATCGCCCGTGAACTTGTAGTCACTTTTATGCTTTTATCATTGTTATTATTTGTCTACACGTATTGCAAGATCTGTTTATTTTTTTTATTGAATTTTTAGTAGATGTATAATGCAAGACTAGTTTGTATTATTGCAATACAACAAATACGTTATTTTTAATAAATATGAATGATTTTGATTATGCTGCTTAAGTACCTTCTTTTTGCATTTTTTTAACAACTGGCATAAACAATTGTAAATAACTTGTTACAACGGGCATTATTAGATGTATAAGTCATACTACAATAGGCAAAAACAGTTGTAAAAGACTTTATTACAACATGCACCTGCAACGATCAAACCTAGTTGTAAAAAGTTCCGACTCTATTACAACTTCGCATATTAAGATTGGCGGTTAACAGTTGTAATAGCCCTATTAAAATTTGCATTGCCAGTTGCGAAAGGGTTATTTTCTTGTAGTGGATATTGCCGATGGATGCTTCATTGTATGGTTCAAGATTCGTATTCGATATCTATATACTTTTATACTTTAATTATCAACTATATTTTGTCCTTTACTACTCCAAGGTGAAATTATTATTGATTGGGTAACTTATGTATTGAAGTTGTAACATTTAAAACACTATCATTGATGTTATGCTTTGATTTTATTTTCATGCATATAAATATCGTTTGTTTATATTAAATCTTTTATAATTTTTTATTTTGAGATATTGTAATTTTGGAATGCTTATTAAATATAGCGTGTTTTAACATGCACACGTGTTGGCATGTTAACTATTGGAATTTATTAATATTAGAAAAAAGAAATTGTCAACAACTATATATGTGTACTATGTCATAGTTGTTAACATTTAAATCCATTGGCAAAGAGAATTTTGTAAAAGATGTAAAAGTTACAAAAGAGAAACTACCAACACTTGTTTTTGTTGGTAGAGTGAATTCAGTAATGGGTGTAAGTATTCTGAAGGAAACAGTGTTAACACATATCCATACATTCCAAAGCTTATAACCATTGTTATACCGGAAGAAGTAAACAACCAAGCCCCAACTACAACATGCATAAGTTTTACTAGTATTAATGGCAACGGTTATATAAGCATCGGGAGTTATCTTTTTAGTATAGTAAATTACCGTAAAGGGGAAACTCCCTACTATTGTATTAAGATTTAAGACTCAAAAGTCTATTTATGTCCTTTTAATTCAAATACATACTAATATATAAAAATATAACTATATATTATGGTTCAAAATTACATTAGTTCCTTATAATTCAAAATATATTAGGATTCAATATATAAAATATATATATTAGGTGAAAAAAACTTTTAATGTGTAAATGTTTCATTTAATATATGTGTGTGTGTTTTTTTGTGTATAGATATTATACAAAATATGATAATTTTATTTATTTATATTCATACATAAAGCCAAGATCATATAAAACAGTGAGTTAAAATATAATGTCGAAAATAACATATTCAATGAATTCTAAAATATAAAATAACAATTTTGAATAATATGATATTATAATACATATTTAACAAATGTTTATGATATTTAAAATGGCCAAAGATAAAAGTGAACATATATGTGTGTGTGTTTTATAAAATTTTGATTATATATATATATATATATATATATATATATATATATATATACGAGTAGGTTGGCACGTGCGATGCACGTGCGCAGGAGGGGCTGGGGTTAGAAAACACCGTTTGTACGATTTTTTAATCTTATGAAATGACTTGATGTGTACGAATATGTTGCATTTTCTAAGCGCATACATGCACAAATCAACCATTTGTCTAAACATGAATGAGATAAAGTTATTAAGCAATCAAAGAAAAAGCATAACTGCCATATAATCTCAATATATACAACCATAAATCTCAAGTTCAGATAAGGTTGTGGTTTTTCTATCTATGTCATACGTCAATTCTAGCTTGTCAAACGTACATAAAAATAAATAAAAGCATCACTTAAGTGCAGACAATACTGTTGAATTTTTCCTAAAATATCCCAAAAGAACCTCACAGCCAATCAATGAAATTATTACATGCATAATTGTTCAAGAAGGGCTTCTATACAGTACATATTGATAAATTTCACTTATGAAAACATCAACAGATGGTTAGGGGACTAAGACAACAGCTGTACAAATTGATTAAGATAACCCTAGATTATTGGATTATTTATGTACTTCGGTGGTTCTTCAATTCAATCAACACCAACAATCGGCTTTAAGCTTTTGCATCCCTTCTAACTCCACAAAAACCTCTCAATTGCTCAATTTTCTCAATCCATCCATCACCCATATGTTAGTTCGTAATACTCTGTAAGTCATTGCAAATGAAAACCATTTAGCTCTAATATATTTTGTAAGCTCAGGAATACGTCCTAAGACATTTAATCATTCATTGTAATACAATGACAGTCTAGAACTATTAGTCATTTCATCAAACATTTGGTTTTCAAAAACTAAACATTATGTTTCATAGCCTTAGGCACGTGCAATGAAACTGGTTGGTGCTCGCCATCAAAAAATAAATAACATAGCAAAATGCACAAAAGAACTCATATTACTCGAAGCTTTTCAAAGCTCAAATGTCTAACCAAACTAATCCTTGTTCATGTCTTCTTTGCCAAAGTGATTGTTGGATCATGGTCTCAAATCTGAATTTTTTTTTTCCTGTAGAATCATGAAAGGTTAAATTACTAACTGAAATAAGAAATAAAGAATTTATGTCAATAATTTACCTTAAAATCCTTATTTAAAATAAAAATAATGATAATGATATAATGATGGGGCTGATGTGATAACCACATAGTTAATTCCTCACAAACCATGAGTTATCTCAGACAGAAGAAGACTAAAAATAGAGTACATCAAATCATAGCTATAGTTATCACAATGTTGAGTTTCAACATCTTCCCAAATACCAAGTTGATGAAGTTTCTATCCTAGTTTTAACTATTATCCCTTGCTGAAATTGAAAAACAACAAATGAGGTGAAGAATCGAAGATTCTATTTGTTGTGTCATGCTATTTAGTTTTAGATTTTTTAGATCGTGTTGCAAAAGTTTTAGTTTGTAGAAATATTCTTGTGGGTGTAACTACTGGATCATATTTTACATCCAAGTCATAACACAAATGATACAGTCAGTATTAGTAAAAAAAAATATACATTCGTTCTAACAATTTCAAAATTAAAAATTAAAGTATTTGGAAAAGGCTAAAGGGTAAACTGGTGTAAAATAAGTGTAGTTAGATTGGATGATCCAAGTTGTTTTGTGATAGAAGCATCCTGGTTACAAAAATAATTAACTAATACATATTAGCTTGGCTATAAATATAAATTATAACTATAATATAAGGTAAATTGTATTCGATTTGGTTTAGGCTATGACAAACATGCTATGAATGAAGTGGAGAATATTTTTTACTTACCAAAGAACAATGATATATGTGCATGAAATATATTACACTTTTCTCGATTATCCATTCTCTAGTAGCATGTCAATGAATCATATTTGTATTGGTTGTTCCATGTAACTAAAAGCCTTCATAAATTAATTTATTTGGTGGAAGATCATTTGGAGCACCTTATGATAAGTTATTACCTGCCAATGGCATGATATTACAACTCAGATTTTAGATTTGTACATGATTTCATTTTTTTCATTGATCCTGGAAGCTACGTCCTTAGACTTGTAAGGCTGGTATAAATGTTAAGTGATATTAACTATAGAAATGTGGTTATCTACGTTACTAAATGCAACATTTTGAATATTAGAACACAACAACAAACTAATAGCAGATCAAATATTGACTGACATGTCTAAATGTAATGTATGTTTTGGGGCTTGATTTATAGTTAAAAAGTAATATTATAACATAAAGAAGTATGTAGAAGATGACAAACCAAATGGATTAATACCATATTATAATCGGACAAAGATGATCAACTCAGAACACAACCACTGTAAAACTACAAATTATAAACATGAATAGTATATAACATTAAAAGGAAATAAATAAGGTACCTATTTTATTCAAAAACTGTGTTTTTCTTTGTCCTTTTGTTCATAAATTTGTTTGATCTCATTTCAAGCATGACATGCGCATCATCTGGAAAACAAAGAAGAGTGACAATTAGGTATGCTTCATCATAATAAAAGTTTCGTGCTCATGGCTAATTACTTAAGCTAACTAAAAAAACCACATCCATCAAATCAGTATATATGAACGTAAGATTAAACTTCCACAATGATCTATTATAATTTTTGTATTTATTACACATTATAGAGCAAAATCAATTTTTTTCATCGAATGATAACTTAACATCCCTGGGATATAAAAATTTATCTACGCTTTAAAACCTCATAAAAATTAAATTTTCCTTTTTATAGGACCTCAACAAAACCCTTAAAATTCAATGTTAATGTTTAGAGCATGTAGCAATGAAAAGCTCGCAAATTTCTAAATTCGTTTAGAACATGAAAACAATTATACATCCCATCCTTCTTCTGCGATTACCAAGTCTGCTCCATGTTCACTATTCGCAATATTAAGTAAACATTATTTCAACTCATAAAATAAAATGCACCGCTTAGATGAAGACAAAAATAACTTTAATTTTTGAGATTAGTAGGGGCAGAAGAGCTTGAATTGAGACATGGAGTCAAGGATTATAATTGATTCTTAAATAACCTCATACTATAATCTTTATTAACAAAATAATAGAGTTTGGTTGCAATATTGAACAAAAATTTCAAAAGTATCAAACTTTAGAATATGGTAAGGAAAGTAAATAAAAGTGAAATTAATAAAATCCCTAGATTAGTGACGAAAGGTTGCGAAAACATAAAGATGTGAGAAACTATTTTAAATCTAAAATTAAGGAAATATTCATAAAATAGTAGGATACATTTGTGATTATGCAGACTGCAAACATTTAAAGCTTCATGTACATATTTCATCAAGCAAACTTTTGCCTTTTCATTTGATAATTGAAAGCGACTTCAATTTAGTAGAAGTTAACATAAAAGCTGATGTAATTTATTATGCAGCAGTACGTAATAATTGGTAATTGTAGGTAATTAAAGTACGTAAAATCGATCTTAAAACAATGAAAGCGAAGCCCTCGAAATCAAATAATTAAAGTATGTTGAAGATCTTACACTTCAGAAATATGATAGAGCAATATTGCAGCTTTTCATAGTATTTTCCGCCATTGAATTCACCCTGCAGTTATTACATTTAAGAGAGAAAGCAACTTGTATCAAATCTGTAATTAGTTATCAAAAAACAAAAATTGGAAGAGAGCAAAATGAAATTAAAGAAGTCAAACTAAAATCGATCCTAAAACAATGAAAGCAAAGCCCTAGAAATCAAATGATTAAAGTATGTTGAAGATCTTACAGTTGAGAACTATGGGGACGTGAGTGGAGACAGAGTAAAGTGGAATTAGGGCAGGGACGTAAAAATAGATTAAATCAAAACATAAAAAGAGGAAATAGATCATACCTTCGGAGGTAAAGACGGCCGGTGGTGGATCTCTGAGCAATATTTGGCAACGGAGCTGGGTCAATGGAGAGAACGGGCGGCGATATCGGATGTTGTGGCAGACGTGGACGGATTGGAGAATTGAAAGGAAAGAACGGTCACTGTAGGCATGGCGGGTGGACAGTTGAAGGAGGGGAGTAGCCATTTTTTTCCTAGGTCAAGGGTGGTCATCTTAGGTGTGGCGGCTGTAAAAGTGAAGGATGGGAGTAGACATGTTTTAAGGGGAAGGGGAAAGTGGGGTTAGAGGAAAGTGGAAGACGAAGAAAGTGGTTGGAAAAGAGACGTGGGAATAATACTGTCGGCAACGTGAGAAGCGTATGGAAGAAGACTAAGGTACCCTTGTAGAATGATTTCTTCTTATTGTGAATGGTGGGCAATATAGGGATCGGATAAAAGGCTTCACTTTGACCGGTTTGACCAGGTATTTGCATTATAGTATAGATATATATTTATATATATATATATGTACGTATGCATGTGTGTATGTATATAGTTAGAAATCTTTCATAAGAATTATATGAATGAAGATATAATTAGTCCCACACTGGCCAAAATAAGAGAAGTATACATGGTATACTTATTTCTTTCAAACTATATTGGGCCCTTTGAGTCAGAGAATTTTTTGCGATGGGGAGGAGATAAATGACCATGGATTAACACATATGTGCACGCTGCCTGCCCGACCCATATCGGGTCTAGTGTGAATTATATTTTTGCTGAACTAAAATTTAACTATTTGACCATTGAAAAATATCGAATGCATACCTTTTAAATGGAAATGACTGTTGGAATGAATGGATTGATAAGGACGGATATTTCTAGCAGATACGACCATTGGTAAGCTTCGAAATGCTACATTGATTCAAAGGGACAGGACTGCTTATGCCTATAAAAAAAAGGGACATTGATCCCAGTCCTTTGTCTTTTCAAGTCATTTCTTCCTCCTCGTTCCGTTCTAGCATAAAAGAAGTTTCTGTTTATCATAGAGCGAAGCATACTCCTCACAATCTCCAACAGCAACTGGCTGTTGTATCTTGGAAGACTTCAAATAAAAGTCTTAAGGAAATTGCTAATGCAAGCCTCGGTCAAATTTCTATTTCTACTTCTAGTACTTTACTATTCAAAGTTTAACCGATAAACTTATGTAGAAGTTTACTACTGATTTTTTTTCAATTTCTATGAATATAGTGAATAACATCTTAAGACATTTTCAATTTTTACTAAAATAGAAATAGTAGATTCAGTAAAAATTGGTCATACCTATAACAAACCTGATGTGTTTAAAGGGGATGGTGATGACTTCAAAACATGGCAGAGCCAAATGCTCTTTTATCTCACCACCATGGGTCTGGATAGGGTATCGAGAAGGATGCTCCTATGCCAGAAGAAGGCCAGACTAAAGAAGAAATAAAAATGTGTTTCTGGCTATTGATTCATGGAAGCATTCAGATTTTCTATGTAGAAACTACATTCTGAATTACTTGGACAATATACTTTACAAAGTGTATTAGCCTCATCAGATAGTAAAGACTCTCTGGATTGCACCTGCAAACAAATACAAGACACAGAATGTCAGTCTGAAGAAGTTCGTAGTAGACATGGATTACAAGATGGTAGATTCCATATCTACGATTACTTAGGTGTAGGAATTTCAACTTATAATTCATGAACTTAAATCAAAAGGACATCTGGTTGGAGAATCCTTCTTAGTCGAAGCAATAATAGGAAAGATCCTGGAAAGACTACCGTAATTATTTAAAGCATAAAAAGAAGGAAATATCCTTAGAAGACCTCATCGTTAGACTGGAGATTGAGGTAGATAACCACAGGATAACACAGCCAAAAAGAGAGGAAGCATATGTTATAAAAGGGTCAAAGAAGAATAATGGAAAGTTCAACAACAAAATAAGCATTTCCCCTATAACGACCCCGAAATTTTAACGATTTAAATAACATAATTAACTAAATTTTCTTGAAAATAAACAATAAAATTTTAGATTGAAAATTTGATATTTGGTATGCGTCTATTTAAGCATAGCAAATGGCAGATTTTCATCGGAAAATATATAAGTTTGTTTGGTTGTGAAATTTCAATTTAAAATTTTTAAATCAGTTAAATATTTGATGGAAATAAAATATATTTGAAATCTGAACTTTTTTATATAATAGAAATGTAAATCATTTTTTGAGTGAGACGTCATATTTCGTTTCGCCAAATTTGGACTGTTCTAGCTCCATTTATATTATTTGCGGCGTTTTAGCAGCATTTTCGGCAGCGAAAATCGAATTTTGATAGGAAGGTCATATCACTCATATTTATATACCATCTTGTTCGTCTCATCGCGCTGATCTCCACAGCATATTCATTTGTGTGATTCGGCATCCGGTTCGCGGTGAAATCTGCAAAACGGTTAGCCGTATCGGTACCTATTTTGAGCCTTTTGGTTTCCCTGTGGCCATTCATTTATCTAACGTGAGAAAATAAATGGTCATTTGCTTTTATTGTTTCCAGAATAGTCACTTGACCTTTTCTATTCCACTTGTTTGAATATATTTGCTGGTTCGTGAACCTTATTCTCTTCCTCTCTTCCTTTAGTTCTGTGCTTATTATTATAAAAAAAAGTGAAATATATATATTGCCTGAGATCACTGCTCGTTCGACTTGCTCAACCCGCTTTAGTCGCAGCCTTATTATTTTGCTCGTCTCCATTCTTGTTTCGCCGTCTTGATTGTTGTACAACAGTCATTCGCTTTGTTTTCGCCACTGTTCAGAAATTACAGCAACGGTTCTAGCTTGTCACTGTCCCGTTTGTCAATATGTGCTTATCTGTGTCAGTCTGCATTTTATTCTCCTTGTTTCCATAGCCACGAAAGGTGAGAAATCGCTCACGATTAACATTCATTTGTTTAGTAAATTAATTCACATAAAATGACGATTGGAATATGTTGTTAAATTTGAATTTTCTAGTAATTTAATCGTTGAATATGATATGTTGTTATTTTAAAACAGTTTATCTATGATAATTGACATATGACACCATAACACGTTGTGTGTATATTATATTGTTAGTTATGATCCATGCTTGTAATTGATATGTTATGCTATTTTAAATTATTATGCTATTGTTCTCACACTGCAAGTTCCTTGTTAGCTTAGGAAATCCCTATGGGTTGAAATGATACATACCCGAACGATATTATAGATTAGAGAAAATCGTTATGGGTTGAAATGATAAACCCAAGCGATTTTATTGATTTTGAAATTTTGGAATTGCGGGTTGAAATGATATATACCCGTAAATATTAAATTATTGCGGATTGAAATGATAAATATCTGTATCACTTGACCATAGGATAGAAAACTATATACGGACACCGTTGGTCTATTTTTAAATAATTTCCAGAATTTTGAAAGGAAAATATATGTGTTTTAATAAATATTGATTTAAAAAAAACATAATATAAAGATATTTTAATTTTAATATATGTGTAAAATTTAGATTTTTAAAATTATATGTTTTGGAAATTTTAAAATTATAAGTTAAGTTTTAAAAACGTAAATTATAAAATTTTACTTATAACTTTATTATTTTAAAATATATAAAGTAAGATTTAAAATAAATTTTTAATAATAAGATTTAATTTAATAGAATTTAATATAAGAAAATTTAAATAAAAAGTTAATTTAACTAATATATATAATATGTTTTAAACTATTTATTTGAAATTTATATTAATATTTTGAAAATAGATTTTGCAATAACTTTAATAAATTAAGGTTGGAAAGATAAATTAAAATTGATTTGTAATTTAAATTGTTTAAGAATTGTATTTAAATAGGAATTGATTTAAATTTATTGATTCTGAGATTTTAAAGATTTTATAACTTGATAATTGGATTTTGATTAAAGGTGATTAAATCAATATTTTCAAATTTAAATAAAGTGGAAATCAGATATTTAATATTGACTTAAATTTACGATTTGAGATTTTATTTAAATGTTATTAAAAATGATTAAGTGAATATTTTCAAATTTAAATAAAATTAAAGTTGAATTTTGAAATATAAATGAAAATTTTCAAATTGAATTATTGTAAATGTTTGAATATTTAAACTCTGAAACCTATTGAATTTGAAGTGGTTTAAATTTGTAGTTCAAACCTGAATTTGAAATTGATATAAATTAAAAATGGTTTTAATGAGAATTTTAATTGAACCTTTAACCTTTTTAATTGAAATTGTTGAACTGAGATTGATTTAAATTGAATTTTGGAAATAAGTTGAATGGAATTGATTTGTGAAATTAGAAGAAACAATTCTAAATTGAAACTATTTTCGATATAAACTCTTTTAAATCTATAAAATATTTTAATATATATTATTTTAAAAACAATTTTAAATATATATATTAATATATAAACTATTTTTATTATATAAACTATTTTAATCTATAACCAATTTTTAATGTATAACTATTCCAATATATAAACTACTTTCAATATTCAAACTATTTTAGTTGGAACTGTTATGATTTAAATTTAATGGATTTAAATGTGAATACTTTGATATGATGGTTTAAACTTATTTTAGGTTTATGATTTTTGGAAATGAAAATGATTTAAAGTTATATGATTTTGAAAGTGAATATGATTTTGAAAGTGGTATGATTTTGAAATGAATATGATATTTTGATATGAAGTATGAACTGTTTGAAATGAAAATGACCACGGTGTGAAATAAGCATTTAGTTGTTAAAAAGACTGGGATCAGATATTGTCATACTCTCTACCAATACTGAAAACCACTTTAACAACTGTGTACGTGGTGGAGAATCCAGAACGAAGTAGGATGGTTTGTCGAACGTCTGTATGAGGTATGAACGCAGTCCTGACCCCCTCGGGTCAGCTTGATGTGACTAAAACAGGAGCCACGCCGGGCCAAGTGAGGTCACACCTCCGATCGAGCATGCTTCTTCGATACCATATCTATTACTTTGTGATTTGATTGGGTGCACCTTTGATTATGGAGTGTGTCTCGAGCTGGCGGTAGTAGCTGATATGCGTTACCACCAGTCCGGATCCGCAAAACGGTAGTATCCTACCCTAGGCATTGCCTCGCGTGCCTTGTCACATGCCTTATCGAGCACATTACGAGTTTGGTTTGTATCGTACCTATGGAGTGCTCACTTAGTATCCCACCGGTTTGGTGGAGCTTAAAGTATCTGTATAGACTATGATATTTATATAAAAAATGTGTTAAGGGGGATATGGGTAACGCCTTAACGCTATTTTGATATTTTACTTTACTGTAGACATCATCTATGTAGTGTATTGTATTATGTATGTAGATAGTTTAACGGATGCTTAAAGGATGAGAATCCCAAACATCCTTTATGTTATTTGTATTTCACTTGGACATTTCAGTTGAGTTGATTTATTGGCATAAGAATGTTAATCCTGACTCGAGTGTTTTGTGTTTCACTTTATGCTCGGGTCAGACTGAGTGTCACAGCATTTGAGACTCACCTTTGGAGCTTGGTGCTTTGCTTGGAGATTTATCTCTATCTATTCAGCTTTCAGTTATTTCCAGTTGTTTATGTTCAGACTTATCATTGGCTTTTGTATTGAGACTTCTATGTATTGGATCTCTGTTGTATTTTGCTTTAGACTCTGATGTTATGTTGTAGCTTCATGAACTACTATTTACCTATTCCGCTGCTTATTGTTGTATAACTCTATGTCTGTGATTCTGTGATTGATTTATTTACTGTATATTCTAAATTTTGCCAAATATAAATTAACAATCTGTTTTTTTGAGCAATTCAAGTCTAACATGTGTGGATTATTGTCAATTTGAATGGTTCGAAATAGCGGGTCGTTACATCTCCAATAAGAGGAAAGCATCAAAAACCAACCTAAAGATAAGCAGGCCAAGAGGTTTAAAGGCTAGTGTTGGGTTTATGGAAAGATTGGACATGCTGTAAAAGATTGCAGAAATAAGAAAGATGGCAACTCAATGGAAAATTTGGTAGAAAACATAAGTTCAAACATTAAGGAGTTGAAATTTTCTACAGTTGTATTAGAATGCAACTTGGTTTAGAATCCTACACAGTTATGGGTAGACACAGGAGATACTAGTCATATCTGTTCTGACAAATCCATGTTCTTCATATATAGAAAATTTGATCAAGGAGAAATTTTTTACATGGATAACTCTTCAGTTTTCATGATTGAAGGAAGCGACACCATCGTTCTCAAGTTTACTTCTGGAAAACATTTTACAATTAATGAAGTGCTTCATGTTCCAAATATCTATAAAAACCTAATCTCTGGACCTGTGCTTTCAAACAAAGGATTCTGAATTGTCTTGGATTCAGGCAAGATGGTTCTGTCTAAGGTTGGAATTTATATAGATGTGATGGCCTATTTAAGGAAAATATAGCCGTAGTTGGCAAAAAGCTATGTATTCTGATTATCAAATGAATAAAAAGAAGTTTCTTATTTAGTTATGCATGAAACACTTTTATAGCACGATAGATTAGGACATATAAATTTCCACGAAATGAAAAAACTTGCAAACTTATGATTAATTCCAAATTTTTAAGTAGATAAAAATACAAATGTGAGACTTGTATAGAATCAAAAATGGTCAAAAAAAACCATTTAATATTGTTGGTAGGAGTACTGGACCATTAGGGATGGTTCATACCGACTTATGTGATTTCAAGTCATTACCCATAAGAGGTGGGGAAAAAGTACTTCATCACATTTATTGACAACTATACATGATATTATTATGTATATCTTTTAAAAAGTAAAGAGAAGCAATTACATGATTATAAAGTATAAAGCTTATGTAGAAAATCAGCTTAATAAAAAGATCAAGATATTGAGATCAGATCGAGGCAGAGAATATGAATCACCATATGAACATTCTTTGCAGAAAATGGCATAATTCATTAAAGAATATCCAAGCATTCTGGTTTGGAATTTCTAATAATGTGCTATAATATGAACCTTAAACATACAAAAAGGCAATGTCATCTTCTGAATCATCCTATTGGAAAGAAGTAATCAAAAGTGAGATCAATTCAGTTATTAATAATCAAACTTGGGAATTAGTTGAAATCCCCCTTGGAATAAAACTAATTGGTTGTAAATGGGTCTTCAAGAAGAAGATGAAACCAAATGGCTCTATTGACAAGTATAAAGCCAAATTAGTAGCCAAAGGATATCATCAAAAAGTAGGTGATGACTTTTTTGATACATATTCACCGATTACACGAATAATCTCTATAAAAATGTTAATAGCAATAGCATCCATCTACAATCTTGAAATCCATCAAATGCAGTAAAGACATCATTCTTAAATGGAGATTTTGATGAAGAGATATGTAGGGAGCAACATGAAGTTTTTATATCCAAGGAAATGAAAATAAAGTTTGTATATTAGTAAAATCATTATATGGACTCAACCAAGCTCCAAAATAATGGCATGAAAAATTTGATAGTGTCATGATGAAAAATGGGTTTCATATAAATGAATATGATAAATGTGTTATCACAAACAAATTGGCCAATCATATGTAATTATTTGTCTACATGTGCATGATATGCTCATCTTTGGTCCCAATATTAAGGTTATAGAAACCATAAACGAAATGTTAATCAATCATTTCGACAAGAAGGACTTAGGAGTGGCAGACGTTATTTTGAGAATCACAATAATAAAAACGTATATTGGGATTCAATTATCTCAATCACACTATGTAGACAAAGTGATTGAAAAATTTCAAGATTATGGAATAAAGGGGTAAGAACACTTTTTAATCCATTTGAAGTTCTGCATAAGAACACTAATTAGAGTGTAATGCAACTGGAATAGTCTCATGTAATAGGTTGTCTAATGTATATCATGAATTGTACAAGACTAGATTTTTCTTATGCAATAAATCGACTAAGCATGTATACAAGTAACCCTGGGAAGGAACATTAGAAAGCACTAATGAGAGTATTAGGATATTTAAAGAACACCGCAAACTTCTCCTTGCATTATGGAAAAATCCGATCATCCTAGAAGGATATAGTGATGCAAACTAGATTTAAGATTCAGAGGAATCAAAATCAACAAGTGGTTATGCCTTTACCTTCGCACGAGCAATTGTACCATAGAAATCAACTATAAAAACACGCATAGCTCGATCCACTATGGAATCCGAGTTCATCGCTTTAGATAAACCATGCGAAGAACTAGAATGGCTTCGTCAATTTTTAGAAGATATTCCATTTTGGGCTAAGCCTATAACGGCCACCTATACTCACTGCGAAATTAAGCAACGTTAAGTAGGGAACAAAACTTTGCGTATAATGAAAAATTATGACACATTCATCGATGCTATTACATAGTAGACAGTTACTCATAGAGGGAATAATTTCTGTTGATTATGTAAAATCAAAAGGTAACCTAGCAGATCCATTTACTAACTGTTTATCAAGAGAGAAAATTGACTGCACATCGAGGGGAATGAGTTTAAAAGACTAAAACCATCAAGAGTTACTTTATACAGAAACCTATTCAAGTGACTGGATATCCCACGGACTAGGATCAATAGGCAAACCCGTTCTAAGTAACTCAAGAGGTCATGCATTTGTTTGGACTTAGTCTACCACATTCCTATAGTGCACAATGAAATGCATGCCTATAGAAGTATTAGAAAGGTTAGTCTATGCTTTTAATGATGTTTTATATCTTAAAAACATTAAGTGGAGTATACATAGGATACTCTCTATGGATGCGATCACCTATGCAAGTGTGAGTAGGTTGGCTCTACGAGAATCTATTAAGGCTTAACTTCTCTAAAAATGCTAGTAGAACCAACTAGTTCAGGACTAAAATGAACACAACCAAGAGATTGGATGTGAAACAAAACAATGCTTTGTAAAGCTTATTATTTAGTTATACACCAATGGCTGACGGTTCAAGATGAAATAGTTCACCGATTAGCCAAGTACATCCGATAAGTTTTAACTAGGGAAAGATCAAAATGAAATATCTGTTTATCCACGATATAGCATTTATTCCATATGCACTCTGTGATATTCTCATTTGTGCGGGGGAGACATATATCATCATTTATGTGGGGGAATGTTGGAAAACTTTCATAAGAAGTATATAAATGAAGATATGATAGTCCCATATTGGCAAAAATAACAGAAATATACATGGTTATATATTCATTACTCTCAACCTATATTAGGACCTTTGAGTCAGATAATTTTGCGCGAGGCGGAGGAGATAGATAACCATGGATTAACACACACGTGCGCGCGCCGCCTGCCTGCTGGGCCGATTTTGGGTCTAGTGTGAATCATATTTTTGCTGAACTAAATTTTAACAATTTTGGCCGTTGAAAAATATTGAACATATACTTGTTAAATGGAAACGACTATTGGAATGAACAGACTTATACAGATGGATTTTTCCAATTGATATGACCATTGGTAATCTCTGTCACGATGCATTGATTCAAAGGGACAAGGTTGCTTATGCGTATAAAGAAAGGGATACTGATCACATTCCTTTGTCTTTTCAAATCATTTCTACCTCCTCGTCACTTCCTTGCGTAAAAGCAGTTTCCGTTTATCGTAGAGTGGAGCATACTTCTCACAATCTCCAGCGGCAACTGACTGTTGTACCTTGGGAGACTTTAAATAAAAATCTTAAGGAAATTGCTAAGGCAGGCCTCGGTCAAATTTCTATTTCTACTTCCAGTACTTTACTATTTAAAGTTTAACCAGTAAACTTGTGAAGAAGTTTACTACTGATTTCTGTGAATACAGTATATATATATATATATATATATATCCTAAATGTGTTCACATAAAAAGGTTTGTACTAATAAAATATTTATGGCCAAAATTGATATGATAGGGATTAGGAAATACTAAGCTAGATCTATAAATAGAAATTACGTTTTAGTCCCGTTAGTTTGTCACGCCTTGATCAAGTAGTCCTTTGTTGGAAATTCCCAATTTCGGTGATAAGGGTTTGCAAAGCCCTAATTCTGGAAACCAAGTGATATGTAGTTTTAGGGTTTGATAGAGTAGAATTTTGGAGTGACTTAATGAATGGATGGATGCCATATTTATTGGAGGGAATATAGGGATATTCTTCCACAAGAATTTTCCTTTTTCTCTTTAAACTTTGTCTAATAAAATCTTGTCGAAACTATCAATTTTATTTGACCATGCCTGCCCACCTCCAAACCAAAAGAAATTTTTAGCCTTTATTTAGCATTTAATATATATACTAATGAATGAAATGGAGGCTTTGTTTATACCAGAAAATGAAGAGATGTTCTTCCACTAGAATTTCTCTTATCATTTCTCCTTTAGCCTTTATCCATACATAAGTCCAGTCAAAATAGCATGCCATATTTATCCATACAAAAGTGCCGACCACGTATATGTGTGTGTGTATATATATATATATATACAATATGTGTGCGCGCGCGCGCGTGTGTATATACACACACACACATACACACAGATATATATATATATATATATATATATATAATTAAATTTATATTTAGCTATTTGACCAATAATAATTCATGGCTTAATATTACTATATGCTATACAAATTAAATGAATACATGGATAACTATAATATACATATTTAAATAATTTCCAAAGGCCATCAAATTACTAAAGGCTGCTTAAATTTCTAAAAGCCACCATAATTACTATAAGCACTCAAGATAAATAATATAACATTTATATTAATTAATTTAATTAATTCGTAACATTTATAAAATAATCAAATCGGGTTATACTTCAAAGATTAAAATTCAGTTGTGCGACTCAAAAGCACAAACTTGAGTGGTAATTAATATCGAACATTTCGAATATATGGTTCATATGTTACCTTAGCTGATAGTGTGACATTATGGTGAAATTTATCGCATATAGATTTTCAACCTAAAATCATATTTTAAATCTTTAAAGTAACACCCTTAAGTAATGATGTTATACTAACATTCTCTTCATCATCATTATATCACTATAGAAATTTAGAGCTTGGTCATGGTCAAAGCTCTAATAATATCCATATACAATTATACAATCCAACTCCAAAATCCTTTGTTCAACGACAGTAATTTTTTATTAGCTAATGTACTTACGGTACTCTTGAGTAGATCTAATCTGACCTATCCTTGAATTGATATATTTTCATAAAATACCCTTGGTCGATTCATTCTATAACAAAAATAATTTCATAAAATGCCTTATGAAATTTTTTAGAATTTCTACTATTTATTTTAAGATTTAACGTTAATATATAGTCGACCATGTATATGTACATAATATATATATATATATGTGTGTGTGTGTGTGTGTGTGTGTGTGTGTGTGTGTAACTAATGTAGAGTAACACACACGCATATACACACACGCATATACACACACACATACACTACAACAAAATACTCATTTCGCAACTAACAATGCCAGGGCCTATTACAACTAGTAGGTGTCAGTCTTAATATGCGAAGTTGTAATAGGGTGATTATTTTATAATTGTTCATGACAGTTGTAAGTGACCCTTGCAGCAAGGATTTTTTACAACGTTTAAAAGTAGTTGCAATGGGTTCTTTTAAAACGGTAAAAGCTAGATTCTATAACATTTATTTGAAAAGTATGATATTACAACTATAAAGACAGTTGTAGTAAACTGTATTACAACTATCTACAACCGTTGTAATATGATTCAACTACAACTATTTAAAACAGTTGTCATTTGATCTTTTGCAACTGTTTTTGACAGTTACAAAATAGATGCAAAAATGAAAAAATAAACAATTAGCTGCAGCTTATATATTATAATTCACATGTAGCAGTATATAATAATTTAATAATTGAAACAAATATTATCATAAAACAATCAAAAACACATATTTAAAAAGACTAAATAAATTTACATTCACAAAGTTCTAACATACTACAACATATAATTCATAAATACATACCCAACTGACAATTCCAAAATATAGTACAACAATGAACTTTAAACATCAACAAATTGTCAGTGCCCTCCTCACTCCATTTTCATAGACCCTACCATAAAATACAAAGGCTGCAAACCCGATTTTATTCCACAACTTTGTGAACAAGGCAGCGCATCATCTTTCTTTTTTGAAACAATTAGAATCTAGATTGGCCACTAGCTGATGTTGGAAAGCTTACTCCACTGAATGAAACCCAACGCCAAGATGCATGCTTGGATGATTGCTTTTATTTTGTGGCTATATACAACAATATTGGTACTTGTTGTAAAAAGAAGTCCCCACTTTCTAATGGAATATCAGGTAAAAGTGTGAATACAGTGGCTTATAGTATAATAAATTGAAACTAAGTAATAGTGGGGCAAGTTTCGTAAGTAATAATTGTTCACCTGCACGCCAAGATGCATGCTTGGATGATTGCTTTTGTTTTGTGGCTATATACAACAATATTGGTACTCGTTGTAAAAAGAAGTCCCCACTTTCTAATGGAATATCAGGTAAAAGTGTGATTACAGTGGCTTACAGTATAATAAATTGAAACTAAGTAATAGTGGGCCAAATTTCGTAAGTAATAATTGTTCACCTGCAGCAATGGGACGTCTTCAGTAGGAAGCTCAGCTCCAACGTCTCCACGTTCAACCATAGCCTACAAGTATATCAAAAGTAGCAAGTATCGGAGAAGATACAAATAATCAAGTTCATAGTGTTATATCTGTATATACTATAACGATTAATAATATTTAAGAGAGGAGAATTATTTAACTTATCAGTAAGCAAGCCTATTGGCTATCCAAGAAAGCGTAGACATAGTTTTTCATTTGACTTAGCATTTATGAGATGACTTGCACCTTTACCTCATGCTTCATACTTGAACGCTTCTCTGAACTGCACAACAGGATTGACACGATTGGCACTCATATTTCATGCTCTAGACCCATGCTTCATGCCTCAGACATGAACACAGACTTCGTATACTTATAAGTATTGCTCTCATCATGTTCTTGGCATCAGACTCGAGCACTAGAAGGAATCAAACCTACATCAAAGGCACACTTTGAAACTAAAATAGATTCAGAGCTTGCATTAGAATGGATCAAAATGCACATCAGTTTTGAAGGCAACTTCAATAGCTTTAAAACTGATCTTAAGTAATAATATAAAAAGTAATACAATTTGAATTCCAATTCAACCCATAACAAAACAAAGTGCTTGTGAGAATGTAGGACGAATTACCTAAGGATGTCAATAGTTCACAATGGAAGCATCGACAACTCGAGTAGACCTTGGTTTAACTTCTATAACTCTCTGAACTCAAAGCGACTTTTTGTTGACCACTTCCATTGCTTCCTTGCCCTGCTTCTGCTAATCCTCTTACAAGATTTATTATTGTTGGAACCAATTTTGTTAATGTAGAAATAAATCCTGACATCTGCACATATAAAGCATAGTCTTGAAAATAATCAACCTAAGCAAAAAAAAAAACAAAATAATTTATCCACTCTGCTTACCGTTCCATTACAAAATTCTCCAGCAACACCTAATTTTACCCACAAAGCTCTTGATATCAGAAAAGGAACAAAAAATTACACCCAAATACAATGGATTTCGAAGGTAAAATAAGCACTTATGTACTTATAAGTTTAAAATAATATAACAATATAACTTTACTTCAAAAGCACCATGAATTCATTGAACCCAAGGATTGCAATCATCGCAATTGCCCATGGTGGAGGTAACCAACTATTACCATGCTTATGAGTTTCCTAAAAAACATAACATATTGAAATGGAATATAAGTGATGCAGTAAATTTCAGTGTCGACAAGAGTAGAAGAAATGTACATGTACCTGTGCAGATATTGCTTGAGAAACTGTATATTCAGTTTTTGTTTTAAACTGTCTCTATATCGACTTGTACTGTACTTTAATTATCAGTATATCTTTCAGAGATATCTGAACACACGAACGTAACTCGTGAATTTATAATTTGATTTCCAGGCTATATACTTTGCAAAATACATCTATTCCCAAGAACAGGAAGCAAGAAGATCGGTGTTAGCTGTGATTTCTCTTCCTTTAGCAGTGGGACCGTCAATAAGCGCTGAACTGAGAATATTTTTGATTCTATATGACTTTTCTTGTAGTTGAATTGTAGCCAATATAACTAAAAGTTTAAGTGCCTGCAGAAATATTTTCAAAAAAGCTCTTCAAATTTAAAATTCATATGTGTGTATATAAATCAAGGAATTTTAATCTGAAATTTCGAAGTACTTGTGAACCTAAACCTAATGTACCTCTAGAGTTGCTGATGTTTCTTCAAAAATGGCCATCAACTCTTTTAAGTGTTGCAGAAATTTCAAGCCTATACTTTTCCGCTCTTTTGAGTTTCTGGTTAAAACATATTAATAATTGAATCAGTACCAAAATTTTAACTCCAACTACATATGCACAAGAAAAATAAAAAAATATTAAAACTGGTGCAAAATCATCCGCACTCGAGTGTTTTTAACTTGCATTAATTGAACAAAAAGACCATGGAAACTGTTCAAAATAACTTGAGGTTTGAAGTAAGAAATTCAACTAGAATTTCACCCTAATTTCAAAATAATCAAATAACTTCATAAATATGTACACAAACAATCTGTATATGTGAAGAAACGCAATGTTACAAGATTTACCTAAATCAAATAATATGCTTGACCTGCCAAATTTGCAGATAAGGCAGTAAACATACTTCCAACGATAAAAAAAGAGCATACCATCCAAGGCGTAGGCTTCCACTGCCAAATTTGCAACCAGACAACCACCCCCACTTCCAAATCTACAACTCCACCAAGTCGCTCGAAACTACGTGCTTCGTTTTGCATGCGAACACGTTCCCGATGTTGAGGTCACGCAGCGACGAGTAACGCCGAGTTCGCCGCATCCAAGCTCGTTGTCGATCTTCTACTGGCGCACGAATTCTTCAGAGGAGGAAGGGTTGCGGAGGATGAATGGGATGAACGGAGGGACGAGAGTGGTCATTTTATGGTCGGAGAGGGGAGGAAATGATTTTGGTTTTAGGTTTGTGGATGTTTGGGAGCTTAGCAATTTAGGGATAGTTTCAGTGGAGAATGAAGTAAATTCAGATGCAAAAGGATCTGACGAAAAACGAAAGCGAGAAGATAAAAGAGAAAAGCGAGACAAGTAAATTTGATGAAAGGGTATGTGAGATGACCTATTAGCCGGTTTCACTCGGGAAAATTCGTTTGGCTTGTCGTTTTTAGTTTTGTGTTTTCATCTATATAAAAACGCGTCCGTTGTATGTATAGTTGAAAAATAAACAATTTTGAAAAATGAAATTATAAATCTTCTCTCTTATTTCTTGTTATTTCTTAGTGCAAGTTGAAAACACAAAACCCAAAATACAAAATGAAACCAAACGGGGCCTATAGGGACGGAAAATTCCATCACCACAATCTGCCGCCATTTTCAGTTTTTCATATAGTGAAAAAAATTGAAATGTATATAACGATCTTTGTAAAAGCAGCGTGCCCCAACAAGTAGAAACACAAATGACTGCTTCTCATTCTCTTCTCTGAACTGTACTTCAATCAGCTTCCTCAAATCATTAAGACTTGAAATCTTTAAAAAACTTTTTAATAAGTTTTGGGCTTTACACTGAAGGTCCCTATTTTTGATGTTGCTGTAAGAAAAGCCCATATGATAATGCGTATGTAAATTAAGTCCCTGTTTTTTCTAAATCAAAAAGCGCAAAATATCCTGCGCTTTCCTTATAAAAAGTGCAAATTAACTTGCGCTTTTCAAAAATTTCAAAATTTAAAAAAAAATTTCAAAATCAAAAAACGCAAACTAGCTTGCGCTTTTCAAAATTTTGAAAATTAAAAAAAAAATTCAAAATCAGAAAGTGATGGAAAGCGCAAGTTAACTTGCATTTTTTAAAAATTTCCAACATTTTAAAAAAATCAAAATAAAAGCGCAAACTAGCTTGCGCTTTTCAAAAATTTCAAAAGTTTTAAAATTTTCAAAAAAAAATTCATAGTAAAAAAGTTGCAAGTTAGCTTGCATTTACTGTCAGAAAAATGCAAAACACCTTGCGTTTTCTATTTTTCAAAAAATAGAGACTAAATTTACATATTTATATCTATATGGACTTTTTTTATAACAACATCAAAAACAGGGACATACGACTCTTTTCTTGTTTTAATAACTGTTTGCGCCAAAATTGGTCACAAACCCCGAATGTTGTGAAAACACCAGTATATGAATATAAATCAACAATATTCACACACAAATCTCAAATCTAAGCAAGCAGAGTATCACAATTCAGAAATAATGAACAGAAACACGAGATTTATAGTGGTTCGGCGATCTTGTCTACGTCCACTCTGAAGTTGATGATTTTATTGATGTTCACTCGATGATTACAATCTCTTCTAATGTAGTACAACTGAAATTATATTCTAAGTCTCAATCTAAGGTAGCGGTGGTGTTCTGGAGTAAATCTGGCAGAATCTGGGTGCTCTTCCATACTTAGAATTCTCCGACCTCCTTTCTGAATGACTAGGGGCTCTATTTATAGGTGTAGGAGGCTGATATTTCGCCTAAAATGAGGGGAGACCAGTTCTTGTACGTCAGGGGGCCCACACGGCCGAAATCTGGAGATCCGGGCCCACTTTGGGATCGATTCGACCCTTGGTTCGAATCGATCAAGAAATCATCCAATCGAGCTGAAATTTGGTGTGGACATTCTTCATCATGTGCTTAAGCTTTTGTGAAAATTTCATGGCATTTGGACTTGTAGAACTTGAGTTATGATCGATTCAAGATTGCATTTCTGGTGGCAATGCTCTGTTCGAATCGATATGGTTCGAATCGATTGCTTCGAATCGATCCTCCTGCGCGTGAAGACCATAGTGTGGCGCCCATGCTTCGGGTCAACCCTCCTTTATCTCCGAGTTTTATTGAGTCGTACCCGGGGTTTTAGCTGTGTGGACTAGGTGGATTCGAGACTATCGATTCGAAGACGCGCTCCCTTCGAATCGATTGAATTCGTGCTCCTTCGTATCGATCGTGGAAGGTTGCTACTGATCGATACGAAGCATCCTTTGCCTTTGGGATTCGAAGACAATAGCGGCATGGGGTCGAAGCTATGGTCCTCTTCATCGATTCGAAGGACCTCTTCTTGAGGGATTCGAAGACAGGAATACCTCGATGGATTCGAACTTGTGGCATAATGGGACGGATTCGAACCATGGCACCGTGGATGGATGCGAACCATTGTGCGGTAGATGGATTCGAACGCTAAAGGTGTTTTGATGGAGTCGAAGGCTGAAGCACTTCCATGGATTCGAGGCCATCAGGGGAACTTCGTTGGAGTTGAGTTTGATGGATTCGACCCTAGGGGATTCGAACTATAGGGAGATGAACTCAAGGCTATGTCCTTCACTTGCGTCGATGATATCTTGGGCGTACAAACTCGGATTGACTCGAAATTTGGACGTTGTTTTATCTGGCCTTGCTTGACATGTCTTATCAATTGTAGCCCGATCCGGACTCGGACAAAATTCATCGATATCCATGGTGAACCTGCGATGCACAATCGATGTTCATGACTAATAATCATTGGTTTTCAGTTAATCTTTTGGGTATCTCGGCTTTGCCAAAAGGCGGGATAACATTTGCCCCCCAAAACATGCCTTGCGATAGGAAGGTGTGTTTTGTAATACCATAAGCTGGATGTTCATATCCTGTTGATGCCCTGCAAAGAAATTGATAGTTTTTCTTGACCATGAATGACGATCGTTCGCGACCGTATGTCATTCAAGGCGATATGGGACCTTTCGAGGTCGGATGTCGTTCACGGCAAATAAAGAAATGGGACCGTTCGCGGTCGGACGCCGTTCGCGACAAATAAAGAAATGGGACCGTCCGCGGTCGGATGTCGTTCTAGACGAGTTGCGACCGTTCGTGATCGTGTGTCGTTCTAGGCGAACTATGACCGTTCGCAGTCAGGTGACGTGGAAAGAGGAATGTGATCGTTCGCGATCGCGTGCCGTACGGGGCAAAAATGTGATCGTTCGCGATCGAATGTCATATTAGGTGAATTGTGACCGTTCGTGGTTGAGTGTCGTGCGAGGTAGAGTGTGATCGTTCGTGATCGAATGCTATACTAGATGAAGTGTGACCGTTCGCGGTCGGGTGCCGTTCGAGGCTAATGGTGACCGTTCGAGGTCGGGTGCCGTTCGAGGCGAATGAGTGTGCCCGGGAGGGGGACTTAGTATTATCAATGTCAGGTTCACGTTCGGGTGAACTTCTGAATCAGCGATCGTGGCGGTTCGTCGCCATACAAGGTGTGCTTGTGGACCGTTCGCGATCCAAAGCATACGCAAGTAACTTCTTCTACAGAATTGAAAATATCAAATTAACTTTCACAAAAATATTCAAACAAACAAAGTCTAAATGTTCAAATCAACATGCAACAAAAGCAAAGCAAGGATGTCGAAGTGTAAATCCTCACTACGAGACGATCAACAATCATTCAGAGCATGCCTGTGGATCGTTCGCGATCTCATACATGTGTAAATGGTTTGATGTTGTTAGTGAGAAGTTTACGACTTGTTCATCGTTTATTCAAATCAATTGATAACCAAACGGTGTCCTGGTTCAGGATCACCCCTAGCTGATGTAGATGGTGGTCGCTCTGGTTCCACCGTTGGAGTTCGCCTCCTCACATACTGAAGTAGCCTGCCGTTCCTGATATGCCCTTCTACTTCATCCTTCAGATGTCTACAATCATTTGTGCTATGCCCATTCAGCTCGTGGAATAAGCAATATTTGTCTGATTTTCTCTCGTCGGTAGTTGGATCCCGTCGTATTGGTCTACGATAGGCAACTTGCTCTCGGGTGTCTTGGTAGATTCGCTCCAAACCCTGGTTGATTTCTGAATAGGTGGTAAATCGCGGCTCCCTCCGTTGCCGCTTTGACCTGTCATCATTTTCTTCAGCCTTTCGTTTTCCTTTATCCTGGTCTAAATCCTTTTCAAAAGGTTTTTTGTCTTTAAGTGCATAAACTTATATTCCCTCTCCTTCTTCTCTTTCAGCATTAGCGTCTTCCAATCGTAAAAACTTTTCTGCCTCGTGATAGAATTTTCCTAGATCCATAGGTGGATCCTTAGTTAATGAATTTTTGAATTCCGTGCCGTCAGCTATTCCGGACACAGCTGCCATCATAACCATGGATGGATCTGGCCGATACACCGATGCTGCTGCCGCATTGAACCGCGTCAGGAAATTCCTCAAAGACTCCCCAGCTTTCTGTTTTAGCATTGCCAAACTCATCACATTCTTGGGTCTTGAAATATGAACCCTGAATTGCCTCATAAATTTCTCAATCAAATCGGTCCATGTCCCAATGGAGCCGCTCTCTAGCTGTCTGAACCATAAAGCTGCTATGTCTGTCAAATATAATGGGAAGCACCGGGCCATGACTTCTTGTGATGCCCCCAGCACTTCCATGTGCCTTATGTACCTCGTTAGATGGACCGCAGGGTCCGTCCTCCCATCATACCTCTCTACTGTTGGCAGTTTGAATTCTGGTGGGTTCCTAGCCAATCTAATCGCAGGAGAAAAGGGACTCTTGTTCACGTCTTCAAGATCTCTGTTTACTAATCCGCCTCTCATGGCTCGCCTGACCATCTCCGCCAATCTATCATTATCTCCAAGCTGTAGTCCTTGTTCACTACCTTCGATCTGCCCCCCGAGTCCGTGTGAGCTTTCGGGTGTCTGCCCCCCCTGGCTGAGCATTCATCCCTCTATCGCCGCCAGGTTGCTCGGATGTCCTTGTCTCTCTTCCCAGGTTCGGATCAACATGTCCTAAGTGTGTGCCCCCCAGCTCCGGCGCTGCGTTAGATGGTCCTGCTCCGTTCTGGATTCTGGTTGCTCCTTGATTTTGTGCTCCAAGTTGTCCGATCTGTTGAAGCAAATTCTGGATCATTTCCTCTTGTCTCTTCATCATTGTCTCCATCTCTTCCCTAGTGATGAAAACTGAAGCTTGGTTTGCTCCTGAGGAAGCCTCTTGACTCCCTTCGTGCTGACTTCGCTCTGGCCTCTGCCTTTTACTTGTTTGTCTTGTCATGATTCTTCGGATCTGAATCTCTTAGCCTTCTGATTCAACTTTCAAATGATAGAACTCCTGAGTTCAGCTCTCAGTGAAAGCACCAAAGTGTTTGCGCCAAAATTGGTCACAAACCCCGAATGTTGTGAAAGCACCAGTATATGAATATAAATCAACAATATTCACACACAAATCTCAAATCTAAGCAAGCAGAGTATCACAATTCAGAAATAATGAACAGAAACACGAGATTTATAGTGGTTCGACGATCTTGCCTACGTCCACTCTGAAGTTGATGAATTTATTGATGTTCACTCGATGATTACAATCTCTTCTAATGTAGTACAACTGAAATTATATTCTAAGTCTCAATCTAAGGTAGCGGTGGTGTTCTGGAGTAAATCTGGTAGAATCTGGGCGCTCTTCCATACTTAGAATTCTCCGACCTCCTTTCTGAATGACTAGGGGCTCTATTTATAGGTGTAGGAGGCTGATATTTCGCCTAAAATGAGGGGAGACCAGTTCTTGTACGTCAGGGGGCCCACACGGCCGAAATCTGGAGATCCGGGCCCACTTTGGGATTGATTCGACCCTTGGTTCGAATCGATCAAGAAATCATCCAATCGAGTTGAAATTTGGTGTGGACATTCTTCATCATGTGCTTAAGCTTCTGTGAAAATTTCATGGCATTTGGACTTGTAGAACTTGAGTTATGATCGATTCAAGATTGCATTTCTGGTGGCAATGCTCTGTTCGAATCGATATGGTTCGAATCGATTGCTTCGAATCGATCCTCCTGCGCGTGAAGACCATGGCGTGGCGCGCATGCTTCGGGTCAACCCTCCTTTATCTCCGAGTTTTACTGAGTCGTACCCGGGGTTTTAGCTGTGTGGACTAGGTGGATTCGAGACTATTGATTCGAAGACGCGCTCCCTTCGAATCGATTGAATTCGTGCTCCTTCGTATCGATCGTGGAAGGTTGCTACTGATCGATACGAAGCATCCTTTGCCTTTGGGATTCGAAGACAATAGCGGCAGGGGGTCGAAGCTATGGTCCTCTTCATCGATTCGAAGGACCTCTTCTTGAGGGATTCGAAGACAGGAATACCTCGATGGATTCGAACTTGTGGCATAATGGGACGGATTCGAACCATGGCACCGTGGATGGATGCGAACCATTGTGCGGTAGATGGATTCGAACGCTGAAGGTGTTTTGATGGAGTCGAAGGCTGAAGCACTTCCATGGATTCGAGGCCATCAGGGGAACTTCGTTGGAGTTGAGTTTGATGGATTCGACCCTAGGGGATTCGAACTATAGGGAGATGAACTCAAGGCTATGTCCTTCACTTGCGTCGATGATATCTTGGGCGTACAAACTCGGATTGACTCGAAATTTGGAACGTTGTTTTATCTGGCCTTGCTTGACATGTCTTATCAATTGTAGCCCGATCCGGACTCGGACAAAATTCATCGATATCCATGGTGAACCTGCGATGCACAATCGATGTTCATGACTAATAATCATTGGTTTTCAGTTAATCTTTTGTGTATCTCGGCTTTGCCAAAAGGCGGGATAACAATAACGCACCACTATATTCCTTAAATGCTTCCCATTTCACACATACCTCGGTTACTTCTTAACTATTTAATAGTAATTATTAATTAGTAAATAATCAATATTAATTATTATTTATTAATTATAAATTTTAAAAATATTAAACATTGAAAATAATTATCATTTATAATTATTAAATAATAAATAATAAATATTGCTTCTTAATATTAATTATTAAATGGTATCATTAAATATTAGTCTTAATTAGTAATTATTAATTATTCTTTTTTAATTATTTAATAGTTATTATTAATTATTAAATAATCAATATTATTTATTATTTAATAGTTATTAACTTTTTTAAATATTAAAATAATTATCAATTATAAATAATAAATATTACTTCTTAATATTAGTTATTAAAAACCAATTAAAATATTAGTCTTAATTATTAATTATTACTTCTTAATTAATAGTAATTATTAATTATTAAATAATCAATATTCCTTATTTAATAGTTATTAACTTTTTTAAATATTAAATATAATTATCAATTATAAATAATGAATATTACTTCTTAATATTAGTTATTAAAAACCAATTAAAATATTAGTCTTAATTATTAATTATTACTTCTTAATTAATAGTAATTATTAATTATTAAATAATCAATATTATTTATTATTTATTAATTATTAATTGTTACCTTTATAAATATTGAATATTGAATATAATTATCAATTATAATTAATAAATAATAAATAATACTTCTTAATATTAATTATTAAAAATTAATTATTAAATAGTATTATTGAATACTAGTCCTAATTATTAATTATTAATTATTAATTATTAAATAGTAATTATTAATTATTAATTATTATTTCTTAATTATTAAATAGTAATTATTAATTATTAATTATTATTTCTTAATTATTAAATAGTAATTATTAATTATTAATTATTAATTATTAATTATTAAATAATTAATATTATTTGTTATTTAGTAATTATTAATTATTACTTTTTCAAATATTAAATATAATTATCAATTATAATTATTAATTAATAAATATTAAATTCATATGAAAGTATACTTTGTATCATAGATATTTTTTAATCTATTTTGGAGGATTTCAAAATTTTAATTTTTTTAATACTAGATATTAAATATATCAATTATAATTATAAAATATTGATTACTAAATGTTACTTCTTAATTATTAGTATTGCTTATTAATTATGAATTATTAAATATTTGTCTTAATTATTGATTATTATTAATTATTAATTTTTTAATGGTCACTACTAATTGATAATTATTTGAAATTTATTTTTACATACTAAATATCGCTTCATAATTATTGAATTTTATAATTAATTATTAATCATTAGTCCAAATTATTATATAATTAGTAATAATTAATTATTTAATACTAATTATTAATTAAAAATTATTAAAAATTAATTATTAAATATTACTTCTTAATTATCAAATATTACTTGTTAATTAAATATTAAATGTTAAACATTAATTATCAACATTATTATTAATTATTTAATGGTAATTATTTAATATTAATGATTAATGATTAGTTATATTTATTAATTATTAAATGTAATTAATAAATATTAACTATAACTTACTAATTATTAATAATTAACCATAATAGATGACTAAATATAAAAAATAATGATTGATTATTTTTTTGCAAGGCAAGCGGAGTTGACTGGTCCCCTACCAGTTTATTGAGAACAAATAAAGAAAGAATGATTATGAACATGCTCATAATCACCAAAAAACAATTAAAACCACACAAAGGCAAGCCACTATGAAAAACACACAAAGGATAACAAGATAGGAAAAAGAAAAATGAGGAAAAACAAGGAAGACAAATATATGGACTGAAGCTATAAACCTATTTCAGTTAGATGACTACTGAAATCATAAAGGCTATCCTTCATTCCATTGATGATAACATGCTTAAGGGTTGCCCAGAGCTAGTCCATACTCCTACTTTTATTTTCAAAACATCTTAAATTCCTTTCTTCCCATACCAAATTCAAATATTACTTTTAAAATAAACAGTTCTATCATGCTTCCTCCACCTAGTTGATTTGCTTATCATATCCCACTCAACTGAAGACAAACCATGAACATGATTGCTACTCATTCTTCTCACCAATCTGCCCCATAAACTCATCAAGTCTGAGCACTCAAAAAATAAATGAGCAACTGATTCAGTCTGCAATTTACAGAAGACACAAAGGGGATTAACTATCATTCCATAATATATCATTTTACTCTTAGTTAACAAGGCATTCAATGATTGATTATTGATAATAGTTAGTAATTATAAATTATTTATTAATAATCATTAATTATAATAAATTATACATAATGACTTATATAAGTTGTCATTTATAATTATTAATTATAAATTAATATTTACATATAATTAAGTAAGTATTAATTATTTGTTTTTAATTAAAATATCTAAGCGGAAACCTTTGTATTCGCTTGGATTTTGTTTGTAATTAATAGCATTTACTTGGAAGTGGTTACACAATCACTTAAAACTTATGAGTAGGACAACTGTTATAAATAAATATTTACAATGGTCAAAATTAATTAGTTGCATTAAATCTCTTTTATAAATAGCTAAAACAAATAGTTGTTAAAATTATGTTTATTACAACTGGTAGGAAAACTCAGTAGTTAGAAATACGTTTATTACAACTGTCATGAAAAACCAGTCGTTAAAAACCTTTTATTAGAACTATAAGTAAATGCCAGTTGTTAAAAACCCTTTATTAAAACTGTCATCTAGCGCTAGTTGTATATAAATAATTGTGATAAGGTCATTTTCTTGTAGTGATATAAGTTTATTAAGCTCATTTTGGCCGATCGTTGAGAGCTACAGTTATGAGACTTTCAAGTGTGACACTTGATTCTCAGTAATATTCGAATTGTTCAAATATTTAAAGCACGTACAGACTTTCCTGAAGTACAGAGGAGGTGCTCACAAAATACTTAGGTGAAGTCTTACTTCGTAATCATGATATTGTTATCCGGGTTTTTAGCCTTGCAGAATCCAAAGGAAATCGAGAGGCAAGCATTCGTCTGGTTCAACCAACAGTGTAATGCAACCAATGTGTGGATCGACATCAAAACAAGGCGACGTGTTACGAAATTGCATAGGGAACATCAACACGAGATAATAGACGCGATCCAAAAGGCAAAGCTCAGAAAACCACTAAGTACATGGATCACTAGCGATCCATGCGCTATGGATCACTAGCAATCCATACCTTCTCGCCAGATCGCCATATACTCCAGAAGAACAAGGTCCAAAAATTAGCTAAGTGTATGGATCGCTAGCGATCCATACATCATCATTGGGTCACTACGACTCAAATGGAATAAACCAAAGGGAAGTGCTAAGGAGTTGGCTCGCCTTCGAACACATTCTATGGATCGCTAGCGATCCACAGATCATGGATCGCTAGAGATTTATGCTTTTGGCTCGAGTCGCTACATGACTCCCACTGTTCTTTCATGTGATCATCTACAAGCGTCTAGTGAATGGGCTTGGCCCAAGGACTCTCCAATCTCTATAAATTCTCTCATGTCTGCAACATAAAGGGGATCTTCTCTAGACTGGTTGTTGAAACTCTATTGGAAGCTTTCTTCACTCTTCACCTCCCTCACAACAATCTTCGGAGGAGTCCACTATGATTCTCCAGTGGATTCTAACTTCGGAGATTCAATCTAGCTAAGGATAATCAAGAGCTTTATAATCAAACACTCCTTGTAACAACAATTAGTCTATAATAAAAACTATAAAGTAGACGTAG
Source organism: Allium fistulosum (assembly GCA_030737815.1). Classification (NCBI taxonomy): domain Eukaryota; kingdom Viridiplantae; phylum Streptophyta; class Magnoliopsida; order Asparagales; family Amaryllidaceae; genus Allium; species Allium fistulosum. The sequence goes on along the minus strand of CM060907.1, from coordinate 698,149,176 downwards.
GCTTCGTTAACAGCCGAACCACTATAAAAATCTTCTTGTCTTCTTTCTCTTACTGCTTTTTTCTATATCTATTATCTATATTATTGCTCTGTGAGAACAGGGCCTGTGCTTTCATTAAGAACCCAACTCAGGCAAAGATCTAGCTATCTACTTTAGATCAGATAGGTTCAGAAGTTAGATCCTTAATCTCTGTTCGAAAGATCTAGTTATCTACTTTGGATTAGATAGGGCTCGTAACATATACCCTTAGCAAATTAAAGTGAACAACTCGAACAATCAGCCTACCGGAAGTGTTGTGACATGTATCGTAAACTTCGGGGGCGTTGCCCCTAAACCCCCAAACCAAGGCACTTCGCCTCTGGACCCCAACTCGCTGATCGGGCAGCGAGACCCTCGTTTGGGTCGTTCGAAGGGGATATAATCAATTGGAGGCAAAAGCAAAAGGAAGCAATGGGCGGAGCTCCAAGAATCATGACAGAAGAATCATTAACACTCTACCTACTGCGAAAGCGCCTGCTACAAACCCGAACTTAGGGGCGAAAACCCCACGAAAGGATATAACGATGACTCTCTTCGGTTCTGAAGATGACAAACAATTTAAGGAAGACAAATTGGATGAAAATGCCAACGTGCAAAACGCTAGAAGAAGCTCTAAAACCCATGCCGTAGCACAGTGCCAAGCAATGGATGAGGAACTGCTACTCAAACGATACTCCTAGAGGCAGGAGAACCAAGAAGATATGATACAAACCGAGATCAATTACCCAGCCAAGCTCCCATGGTATATTGTGACCACTCCCAACCGACCAGTTTCCAATCCCATCATGGAGCTTACATCGTTGAATCATGAATGGTCGTTATCGAAAATCATCAAAAATCATCAAAATGGTTATTGAAAAACTCACTTCAGGGTTGACTCGTACTCGAGTAATCGCCTATTTTACCTGAAGCAGATTTTGAAGTCCTAACTCGAAATCGAACTCGGTAATCACCCATTTAACTCAAAGTAAACCTAGGAAATTCTAGCCCGAAATCAGACTTAGGTAAAACCAAGATTTTCTCCAAGCAAACATGCAAATGGCTCCAAGCAACGTTTGTCACCAACCTAGCACTTCAAAGTCTGTGACTCCAAGCAAATGGCAAATTTTCTCGGTTCGGACTCTAAGTAAAATACCACTGATCCATCTATGTCGATCCGTCTTCTTTTGCCCATAAATCGAACATATGAACTCCAAATACCATGAAATTTAGAATGCAACCTTATGGGGCCTTCTTTGCCACCCTCGACCAATCTCACCTAGTTTGAAATTTTTTGGGGATCGTCACTGATCCATGACCCCATCATAAGTGATTCGCCATTCAGTCGGCATTTCCAATCATTCAAGCATAGACAATCATGCATATATCATTCTCAAGCATTATAAACAGCCGTAACTTGACAACGAACCGGACTAACAATGACTAGAGCGTCTTCTTCAATCAAAACCCATTCACTGAAGCCTTTCAACATGCAGAATATCCAAATAAGTTTATCATGCCAACTATACCTTTTGTACAACTGATTCAAAATTTCTTTTTTACAGGCATGACTAGCATATGGACAAAGCGAGGGCGATAGATGCAATCTACTGCAAGGCCCTTAGGAATCATTAAAGGGTGAAACAACCTACTACCTTGGAATAATTCTATGGGAAGGCAAACTGGTTCTAAAGACTAGAAGTAGTGCAATTGGAAGAAGGCAAACCTGGCAATTTGCCAAAGAGCATACCAAATGGTAAAGGAGCTATAGGACCTTAGGGACCTTCTGCCCAAGCAAGGGTACTAAGACCCAGTAGAAAAGTGCCCCAGCTAATTGACGAAATCAAACGAAAGGATGATTATCAAATAACACTCAAGCTAGCTAGCAACTAAGGAATGGGGTAGCAACCTAAAGCGATGCCTTCTGAGAACCGGCACTGGAGGCATTGTAGATAGCACGACAAAAGAAATTCTTCTATGCCCTCGACGAGTCATGTCGATCCCCCTTTTGAGAACCAACGTTGCTCTGGTAGCGTCGAGAAGTCTTGTCCAAAGGATCATCGAACAAACAGATCCGACCTCTTAGTCTCTAGGAACCAGTAAAACCATGTTCCCACGAGCCAAATCCCAAAATTCCTCTCAAAATCAATAAATTATAGTTCCAAGGCTGTTTGATCGTCTAACATCCGACCACAAAAATCCTTCGCGGCCATGAAGGTCTTTCACGAACTAAAGTGTCGTGAAGGCGAACTGGTAGATCAACAGTCATTTGATCCAAAAAACCCTTCGCGAAGGTGAAGGTCTTTCACGAACTAAAGCATCATGAAGGCAAACCGGTAGATCAGCGGTCATCTGATTCAAAAAACCCTTCGTGAACGTGAAGTTCTTTCACGAAATAAAGTGTTGTGAAGGTAATCCGGTAGATCAGCGGTCATCTGATCCAAAAACCCTCCGTGAACATGAAGGTCATTCACGAACTAAAGCATCGTGAAGGTGAACCCGTAGATCAGCAGTTACCTAATCCAAAAAACCCTTCGCGAACGTGAAGGTCTTTCACGAATTAAGGCATCGTGAAGGTGAACCAGTAGATCAGCAGTCGTTTGATCCGAAAAAACCTTTCGTGAACGTGAAAGTCTTTCACGAACTAAAGCGTCATGAAGGTGAACCGGCGGTCATCTGATCCAAGAAACCCTTCGTGAATATGAAGGTCTTTCACGAACTAAAGCATCGTGAAGGCAAACTGGTAGATCAGCGGTCATTTGGTCCAAAAAACCCTTCGAGAATGGGAAAGTCTTTCATGAACTAAAGCGTCGTGAAGGCGAACCGGTAGATCAGCGAAATTTAAGTACGACTAATATCCGCGAAGGTAAACTAGGAGATCACCGGTCGTCTGATCCAGAGCCCCCCAAAGTCAACGAAGTCATGCTCCGGAGCTACAAATTGACAATCGTATCAGTCACTCCGCATAATTAACGAAATCACTTCCAACGATCGATGAAACAAACAACGGTGAACTCCAAAGCTTCGAAGTCACTCACAGGAACTAAGCCAAAACTGAACCGACCTTGTTGTTAATCGAAGGCTGACTCGAATCAAGCCAAGACTTAGAACTTGGGAGAACCGCACCCACTGGACTCGGGGGGAAATTAGACGAGTTGTGTAGAGACCCTGGGTATAGTTCAAGTGCACCAACAGCCCTGTGGCATAGGGGGCACCGCGCGCACTTGAATAGCCACAAGGAAGGCCTAGACTAATCATACCATAGTTCTATATGCCCGATCAAAAATTCTGGCAATCTAACAACTGTAGACTTAATGACCTAGCTAGTGCAACAAACGAAATATTATCATAATACTTGCCCACTTCTTCCCAACTACTACTTTACCGCTCTTGGTGACCAACTCCTCTTCCTCTTAGACCGTATGCCAGTCAAAGACCTATTCTCTGAAGGCGGTTTTGACCAAGAGCTAAGAGTCATGCCCTGAACTCCCATAAGCTCTTTCTTCAATCCATCTTCATGCGGCCAGCTATAGATCTCTCCATCATGGCAACCTGATCTATTTGGACGTGTACATCTTCCAAAAACATGGAAGGATCATCCAAGCCATATTTACCCAATTTTGGTTCAGGTAACCAATAGAATCGTGTTCATGTAAGCAACCTCTTGAGTCAACGGGGTCAAATTGACTCGAAAATTATTGTTTAGCTGCATGGATCGGTCAAACTGCGCCAGAATATGCTCCATCAACTCGTCTAGTCGAAGAAAGCGAATCGACTCACACCGCCGGATCGACAGGAAATATCGATCCCAGCCTTCAAAGAACTGGTGTTGTTCCGGCAACCTCAGGAAGGCCCAAACCCTTGTGCTTCACTTCTTGAGCCATGGAACCACGCTCTTGAAGCATGAACTCCTCATGTTACCCAAAGATTGGCAACGTCGAGAAGTTTCAAACTGTTTCGGATCAACGAGTCGTATCGATCCCATAAGCTATGCATTTCGTAAGTCGCGCACCCCTAAAAGCCGTGCATCCAACAAGTCGCGCACTCTCATAAGTCGTGTCACCCATAAGCCGTGCACTACCAGAAGCCGCACGTCTCATAAGCTACGCACTCTCATAAACCACGCATCTCATAAGCTGCGCAAACACTGCTCAATATCGCACCGGCATCATCACCGGACCGTCAAAATTCTCTAAGTATCGGTTTTGTCTTGACAACACCGGGAAACTTGTTTATTTCAGGATTAACAGGACCGATCCCTACCACCCAAAAGGACGACATTGCTCCGGCAATGCCACAAAGTCCTCAAACCAAGATTTCAACAAAGAATTCTGATCTTTGACAAAAATGTCTAAAGTTAAGATCACAAGCTCCCAAAGATAGGAGTCGCGACACAACTTTGGCTGGGGGCATCCAGAGAGCCGCCCAGAACATCAAGTCTCGCATCAAGTGTTCAGAGTAATCAGCCCCGTAGACCGGTGACACATAACACACTAACACTTGGTTGGGACTAAAAATCACTCCATGGTTCTGTTATGCCGAACAGAGAATTTCAGCAATCTCAACAAAACTAAGCAGTATAGTTGGCCAGAAGAATGCAGAATTAAAAAGGAAACTGCTCCAACTTGCTAGACATCGATATTGCCTCAACAACATCGAGAACTCCAGACCATCATATCAACAAGAAAATCAAACTCCTTAAAATTCACCATCGCTCGAAAATAGGCGATAAATGGAAGAACTTACCGACGACCAGAGATAGATAATGATGGAAGGCACTTCCAGAATTAAGTCATCGACCCAGCGGCTTCCAAAGACAGAATCAGGTGCTCGAATGAGGTCTCAAACCCTAACTTGCAAAAAACTAGCTGTTACCCGAAGACAGACGACGGCAAGGAGAGAACGCTCAAAATCGAGCAGCTAAACCATTGATTTCTGAAGATTGGAACCAATGAATAAGGTTCATATCCGCAACAATGCTATTAGTCCAGCATAATACATATGGCCCGAAACAAGCAAGGTTAGGTGTCACGGATTCAAGACAAACACTACCTAACTCTACTGGTCCATTGTCAGTATAGGAATGAACGCGATCGTACCGAGGGCAATGTGATGACTTGCTCCACAATTTTAAATTTTCTATAAGAACCTAGAGTTTGACACCTAGAAATGAAGGGTTCCGCTAATATTCATCAGATCATAACAAAAACCAGTTGGAGGAAGTTCGATTTTTTGTGAATAAGAATAATTGTGGAATTGGTTAAACAATTGCCTTGCATCTCCAAGGGTAATACTTGACGTTTATAAACAAAGCTAGGCAACGGAACGCCCGGGACTCTCACCCTTCCAGAACGTGGCGTATCCCAGATTTAAGAAACGTTGCGAAAACAGCCACATTGGGTTAAAAGGAATTTACTCAACTCTATAGGATCGAATGAATGATTCAATCCTCACCAACGTGACTTTAACACTGCTTGAAGATAGGCGGCACTAAGAAAATACTTCTACAATCCAATCGTCGAAGTGTTAGTTTCTGAAGATCGAAATTAGTACCCAACTGTACTAAAAGTTCCGTCGAATCGATGGGGAAAATCGATCCCAAACTCCTCAGTGTCGGTGTTGCCTCGGCAACGCCAAGGCCTTCTTTTATCTTTCAAGTACTGGTGTTGCACCGGCAATGCCGGGAAAATTTCTATTTCCTAAGTACCGGTGTTACCCCGGCAACGTTGGGAAACTTTCTATTTCATAAGTATCGGTGTTGCCCCGGCAACTCCAAGAAACTTTCTACTCACTAAGTACCGGTATTGCCCCGGCAATGCTAGGAAAACTTTAATCTACAGGGCTGATGAGAAACACTCATCGTGGTGACCCATCGATGCACTAGCTTCCGGAGATAGATGTTGGACCTCAACTGAGTTTCTACCCTTGTCTTTAGAAAATTACTGTTACCTAATGATAGACAACGACCGAAAGACATATCCTTTCATAGGCCAGCCGGATGGTTCAACGTGACATCGCAAGAATCAGCCACTGCATGGGAATAGAGCTGCGTAGAAAGGAAATCCCAGGATTGAATTGCTCCTGTGCTAATTTCCAAGGATGAAAGATGGTGGACAATCGAATTTCCAAAATTCGACTTGGAAAGAATTTAGATACAGCCAAAATATAGGCAACCTCGAGGAGATGTTGTTCAGAACCAAGCAACTAGGTTATCAATTCATAAAGACAGGAGTTGACATATGAATAAAACTTCGGTGATGACGTCAGCAACCAAGAAAATCATGTGTGACCAAGGACAAGCGGAACAATCATGGAAGGTCGAAAATAACATCCCTAAAAACTTCCTCTATTCCAGAATGAGATTGAGAGCCAAACTGGGGGCAATTGAGCAATTCGCCCCACAGATCTCCATCTCTCATAATCACCCAAATACAGGTGTTCGAAATAGCTAGTCCCTCAAGATGGGATAAACACACAGATACTTGATCGAAGGAATGTTTCAAAGTCCAAACATGAATAACCGCGAGGTTGGTTAGATAATGGTTCTGTATCATAAAACAGAGCATTCTGGCAACAAAATTGCTAACAAAGGAAATGAAGGATTTAACGTTCAGAAGTCAACCGTCGCTCATAGTCTGGCGATGAAAAGAAGTATCGATGACCTACTTATGATCTAACTAGTTCGTTTTGTTCCAACTTGCAGGAATATGCCATTACTCGAAGTTTGGTGATGCTAGGAAGAAACCCCCAGAATGAAACTATCGATGCATCGGCTTTCCAAAACAGAAGCAAGAGTTTGATTGAATCTTCAGCCCTACCTTCTGGCTTCTCATGCTATCTGAAGATTCACAACATCAAGGAAAAATCCACAGAGTTGAGTCATTCGCACATGAGTTTCTGGAGATAAAAACTGATACATGATTAGGGTCTCAACACTGGACTTGGAGGAATTCAATTACTGTCAGGAAACAAGCATCATTGAAAAAGTCAAAGCTTGGAATCAAGCAGCAAAGTCCTAGAGAAAGGAGCTATCATGTCAATCAAACTGGGGTAATCGAACGTATTGCCCAGGAGACCTAGTCTCCCGAAAACATGTAGACTTAGTATTCAGAGAAATCAGCCCTATAGACTAGGGCAGATACACCAACACTTTGTTGAAACAAACTCAATTGAGCATAAGTAGGGATTATCTATAGAACTGGCTAGACCAAGCTACTTCATAATTCTGAACAAAGCTATGGAATAGAAAATGCCGAAATGACCGCAGAAGCATTACTTTCATGTATAGAATTACAGTAAACGAGTATGCTGCACATAAACACAAGAAGTGCAACAGCGAGAAAAAGCAATGCTCGAAATCGAACAATTAAATCAATAGTCCCCGGAGACAAAGGCTGGTGTGCAGGTTGAATGCTGAAAAATGCAAAGGAATGATAATTGCAATCGAACAACTCATGCGCTAGTTTCCGAAGACTAAAATCGTGCCTTGTAATTTAACTGTAATCAATCATCCCAATATGATAGGAATAATAAGCGAAGCCTAAGTTGCGAAGGATCCAGCTTCTGGAGGAGTGGAAGTTACTCCGCCAGACTAAAAATTGAATGACGGAAAAGTCATTTTCAACAACAAAACTTGGCATTCAACCCCGCCAGGTATGTTCTACTTTAAATAATATCCTCGTATAACCAATGCCGAGAATCCAAGGGAAATCGATGTATGTTGACCAGTCGGGTTCTGAGCGATGACCCGAGCAGATGTAGTGTGTTATCTACATGAGAAGAGTCCAGTATCCCAAATTCTACAAACAAATAATCTAGTGTAGATAGCTTGCTTACATTTGAAAAACAATCCATATCTTCCTTTGAAGTTATCTCTTCCACAGTTACCTATTATCGATCAACGATCGATAACGAAGCCGTTGTCCAAAGCAATGCGGGAAGCTTTTCTTTTCAAGATCACTAGAGTACAGGAACGGAAGAGCGATGTTATTGAATCATGCACTATATTCGATTTTTGAATAAATCGTTGCATTGGAATACAAAAACATCAATGGGAACTTAACCGGGTTATCGAAAAGAAACAGTTAAAGACAAAGAGCAAGACTTCGGTCCAGAACAGCCTACAATTGTTCGAAGAAAAACTTAGCTTCACCGCCGGTCGAGTTAAAACTATATAGATCGACTCCAAACCTACGCCGTGCACCCACTTACCGACTTAAACCGCTCTTTAAACTATGGAGCAAAGATTGCATCGCCAATACCAGGAATTGAAATTCAGATCGAAATCTAAAAAATGAATGGCTATCAGAAGTCAATCAATTGGATACAACACCTTGAGGTGAACTTCGATGATTCACACTGAAAATTCAACAGACGGCTGAAAAGCCAAGGCCAAATTTGCATGGTAATCTCAACACGACCAACTAGATTTCACAAAATGAAAACCTAAAAGCAGTTACTTCCATAGCATGCCTTGTTTTCAATGAAGGCATGCTCTAGGGGGCAAATGTTATCCGGGTTATTAACCCCGCAGAATCCAAAGGAAATCGAGAGGCAAGCATTTGTCTGGTTCAACCAACAGTCTAATGCAACCAATGTGCGGATCGACATCAAAACAAGGCGACGTGTTACGAAATTGCATGGGGAGCATCAACACGAGATAATAGACACGATCCAAAAGGAAAAGCTCAGAAAACCACTAAGTACATGGATCGCTAGTGATCCATGCGCTATGGATCGCCAGCGATCCATGCGCTATGGATCGCCAGCGATCCATACCTTCTCGCTAGATCGCTATAAACTCCAGAAGAACAAGGTTCAGAAATTAGCTAAGTGTATGGATCGCCAGCGATCCATACATCGTCATTGGGTCGCTGTGGCTCAAATGGAATAAAGCAAAGGGAAGTGCTAAGGAGTTGGCTCGCCTTCGAACACATTCTATGGATCGCTAGCGATCCATAGCTCATGTATCGCTAGCGATCTATGCTTTTGGCTCGGGTCGCTGCAGGACTCCCACTATTCTTTCCTGTGATCATCTGCTAGTGTCTAGTGAACGGGCTTGGCCCAGGGACTCTCCAATCTCTATAAATACTCTCATGTCTGCAACATAAAGGGGATCTTCTCCGGACTGCTTGCTGAAACTCTGCTATAAGCTTTCTTCCTCTTCATCTCCCTCACAACAATCCTCAGAGGAGTCCACTGTGATTCTCCAATGGATTCTAACTTCGGAAATTCAATCTAGCTAAGGACAATCAAGAGCTTTGTAATCAAACACTCCTTGTAACAGCAATCAGTCTATAATAAAAACTATAAAGTGGACGTAGGCTTCATCAACAACCGAATCACTATAAAAATCTTCTTGTCTTCTTTCTCTTACTGCTTTTTTCTATATCCATTATCTATACGAGTATATATGCACGTCCATGTAGACTTGCATTTAGTCACTTGGGTACTTTGATTTTATATATTATGATATTGATGTTTTTTTTTCCAATCTATAAGTATATTATTTATTATTTTCTTCTTTTTATTAGAATCTATTTGATAATTATTACATTCAACGTGATTGACTTAATTATTATCATTGTTGCTATTAATCATTACTCACTTTCCTAGTTCTATTTGAGTGCATCCAAATTCTTGCTCAACTATATCATCACCACATCCACCAAGAACATGAACTGTAATTATACAATTGGCATATTCATTAATTTGTTTTTACTACTTCATTTGTTCAGTGAATGAATTATAAAAACATCTATATGCGCACTCTTTTTTATCCTTTGTTGTGAACACCTAGTTAAACCATAAGCCATTAGGTGAACCATATGTAAATATCCTAAGGGAGTACGGTGTGTACACTTCCTTGATTCTAACATTGATCTACATTTAAATAATGAACAAATATGAGTAGGAAAATGGTTCAATACACTTTTAATGTTATGAAAAAAAGTTCTTTAAGACTAAGACACACATAAACCAACTTAAGCTATGCTTGCTTCAGTTTTCAGCTCATGTTATTAGTGGTATCTTCTCCTAAGTACAACCATAAAGTTTCGTTACTTTTCTTTTGAAGAGTAATAAGAACGAAATCTTTAACAAATTGACCAAAAGACGTAGATTATTGTCCATTTTAGTATATACATACTAACTTTGGATCACATGACCCGATGTACATCACACAGTGATTGCACATGTACTATTTGTTTCATATTTCTTTTATTGCATGCATAACATCTAAAATTTCACAACAAAATCATTTTGTGTTTCCTCTGCTACAGACGGCAAAATTCATACCAAAATAATATCTGCTACCGAACACACCTTTAACTTGTCTTGTGTGCATATAGCAGGAGTTGACATCAATCCAACATATCTGTAACACATATAATGGTTGCATAAAAAGAGAGAAGGTAAGCAAAAAAGACATGCTGAATTTATGGATATTTTCTTACTCGCATATGCTTCGCTCGTCAACATCAGCAAGCTCATTTTTCAAGCCACACCGAAGTCTAACCTGTAAAAAAAAGAAAAAAAAACAGAAATTTTTTAGGTATAAATTTGAAACAGTATCTTAAAGTTGAAAGCATTGCATAACATCTAAAAATTTACAACAAAATCATTTTGTGTTTCTTCTACTGCACACGGCATAATTCATACCAAAATAATATATGCTACTAAACACACCTTTAACTTGTCTTCTGTGCATACAGCGGGAGTTGACAGCAATCCAATATATCTGTAACACATATAATGGTTGCATAAAAAGAGAGAAGGTAAGCAAAAAAGACGTGCTCAATTTATGGATATTTTCTTACTTGCGTATGCTTGGCCCATCAACATCAACAAGCTCATTTTTCAAGCCATACCGAAGTCTAACCTGTAAAAAAATAAAGGAAAAAAACATAATTTTTTTGGTATAAATTTGAAATAGTATCTTAAAGTTGAAAGCATTTCATAACATCTAAAAATTCACAACAAAATCATTTTGTGTTTCTTTTGCTGCACACGGCAGAATTCATACCAAAATAATATATGCTACTGAACACACCTTTAACTTGTCTTCTGTGCATACAATAGGATTTGACATCAATCCAACATACCTGTAACACATATAATGGTTGCATAAAAAAGAGAGAAGGTAAGCAAAAAAGACGTGCTGAATTTATGGATATTTTCTTACTCGCATATGCTTGGCTCATCAACATCAGTAAGCTCATTTTTCAAGCCACACCAAAGTCTAACCTGTAAAAAAAAGAAAAAAAAACAGAAATTTTTTTGGTATAAATTTGAAACAGTATCTTAAAGTTGAAAGCATTTCATATTTACCTTTAAACTCCGATTAGGGCCATTCCAGCATTTTTCGCCATTTGAAAACATCGTAACTCTATAAAACTCCTCAAATTTCTCCCAATCGCTTTTGACATTAAAAGGATAAGTCAATAAGAAAAGAACACTTACATTTTAACTGTAAAATTTCAAAATATTTGATGTCAAAGCTGCTAAGTTTGAAATCCACATCAGTCCATCATCAAATTTGGTAGGATAGGCAGTTTTGTGTTCATGCCACCTTTGCCAATGATAGCGCTAGACAGATGAATCGACACTTATTTTTGCAGTTGTAGAAGCACCAAAGCTGGATGGTGCAGGTGGGCAGCCCATCTTGTGCATACAAATCCGCAGTGGTTGAGCTCGTGGTATAGGTAACCCAGCCTGCCACTACCAAAACTCTGACCAAAATAATACCTAATTAAATCTAAGCTAATGAGAAATGAAATTGAATTATGTAGTATGATATATGTTTAAAAAATGATTGGTTAAGCTTTGCAGTTCATGATTTTTCACCATCCACATCTACATATCTACATCTTTAATAATAATCGTAATATCTTTGGTATCACACTTTTTTTGTATTAGCATGAACTACCAAAATTTCCCCTTTACGAATATTATTAAATCTTAATATCACTTGAACATGATCAAATAATTAAACTTCCTTTACGAATTCAAAGGCTTAATAATAGTTGTAATATCTTTAGCGTCACAGTTTTTTAATGTCATCGAGAACTATCAAAAATGCTCCTTTATAAATATTATTAAATCTTAATATCACTTGAAAATAGGATATAATAATTAAACTTCCTTTACAAATTTAAAGTGCACTACAAATATTACCGAATCTTAGTACCGTTTAAAAATAGGATTTAACAAATAAATTTTCTTTAGAAGTTTGTTCTTTATTATTTAATAATATAAATAAAAATTCAAACTAATAAAATAATAGATGTTTCAACTTAGAAGAAAAAATTCAAACTAACTACACATGATTTCAACACAAAAATATGGCTAAAAATCTACGCAAAATAATTTTCTTTCAAATATGTTAAATGCATACAATTTATAGAAAAACAATTTATGCGCAAAGCACGTGTTGTCACCATGCGCGAAGCGCGTGCCGTAATGCTCGTGTGTGTGTGTATATATATATCGTTATCTATAAAAAGGAGGAAAACCATGTGATAATAAATAATGGTAATTAATAATGAAAAAGGAATAATAATACAATTGCCCTTCTTTATAATAACCTTAGACAATCAAATACGTTGTTCAATAAGGATAGCTGTATTGTGTTGATCTTGGTCAAGTAGTAAATGTACATAAATTATCTTTTGTTTGTGGAAGTTCTTTTTTTTTGGCAAGCAATTTGTGGAAGTTCTTGATATCATGTATGATGCTCCTTCTTTTTCTAAAAGAAAAAAGCTATGGTTAGGCTCTTTTGTATTACCAACAACCGTCTTATCTTTTAGGTTGTTCTATTAATATAATCCCATAACCTGGGTGCATAATTGAGAGAAAACATTTGGTATATGTTAATACTTTTCTTGTAATGTACAATAAAATCAAGTTACTGCCACATCTTGTATACATGTACATAAGTGAAAAGGATTGCAAAGTAGAGGAACTGAATCATAATGTTATATTATGAAAACGACAATTGGACTAATCATTATGATATTAAGAACTGAAGCTCACCTGCGGTTCTATTAAAACTTGATGTTTGCCTCTGTTGCTCGCCAGCAATTCCTTATGATAATAAAGAGGCTACTCATCATTGCTCCAAGTCTCCAACCTTGTATTCCATTCTGGGATAAATCCCATGATAATTAACTTGAATTCTATTGGTTTGCTGGTTCCAAAGGGAAACATGGTGGTGAGTAGGGCTGTCAGTGGATACCCAAAAAATATGAAATCCATCTGCATCCGCATTCGAAAAGTGGATAAATATTTGATATCTGGAAAAATGGATGCGGATGCGGATACGAATACATCCGCATCCGAAAAATTATCCGTCCAGTTTTTGTCAAGATTATAGTTCAAATTATGTGTATTTCAGTGCAGTGAAGGATATTTGTTTATTATTTTATTAAGTTAGTAGTTTATATTATATGCACTTAATGCTTTTTAACTACTCGGAACTATTTATTATCATCATATTTGTTAATTTTTAACACTTTTATAATCAAAGGAATTGAGAAATATTTATGTTAAACTAAAATTTTCTTTTTATAATTCTTGATTTATCAGTCGTTAGCGGATAGGATAATTATCCGATATTCGTCCGTATCCGCGAATGCGGATATCCGGTATCCAAAAATGATTTCAGATGCGGATGTGGATATGGAACTATCTGCATCCGAAAGCATCCGTTGACAGGCCTAGTGTTGAGTTGCCTATTTTCTAGCAAAGGCTAACTTTTTGATGCATTAACAAAATCTTTACTTGGAGCTCAATTTCTCCTACTCAAAACCACAACTCTTTAACAGACTCATTTCACGGGTAAATGATAAAGAAAATAATTTCTATATCTTATATCATTACCTCTTTCATAGATACAAACGATCTTTGGTTTTGTTATATCAAGAATTTCGGAGGAAATATATCATTGGGATTTGAATTTCTTCCCATTGTGTGGACACATGATGAAACAATAATCCTAAAAAGTGTTATTAAATTATAACACTCATTTTTAAACCTGTAGTTGTTTTAGCCTTAACAATATAGTTATTATAAAATAATAATAAAAGCAAGCTCCATAAAGTTCAATCAATCAAAATTATACACGTGATATTCTATATGAGGCTCCTATAGGCCATTGGCATCGAATGATGGTATTTTCATTTAATTTCCTTTAGAAATATTTTCAAAATGTTGGAATAGTTGCCTTGACCATACAAAAACAAAAAGAAAAACCAAGTACAAAGCAAGCAACTCTTCTCTTGTCCTGAATTCTGGATTGGACAATGGTTATGTTTATTAATCATCAATGGTAGCAGATGTAGATGGAGAATTAATCACCTGTGACAGCATTACGTACTAAGCGAGTTTAAAGTGACAAAAGTTTACTCAATGATGCAAGTAGAATCAAATTTATTATGTATAACATGGTCATTGTTGGCATTGCAAAACTGACTTAACCTATTACGTATTGACATTATGGTAAGAAATATATTGCTGTCAATATCCAAAATTTAGTTAGCATAAGTTACCCAACCATACAAATTATAATACAGGTTATGGTATGTACTGCAGGGTAGAAAGAAAGAGCAGAAGCATCAAGAGACATGCTGATGAGGCCTGTGGATGCTACTGCTATGGTTTCTAGTGTAACTATTGCATTGTGTCCGATCGATCTTTGTAGAACTTCATATGAGCATGTTTTGAGATCTGCAAACTGTTCCTGCGCACAACAAAACTTCAGTCATAAATCTCATTAATAGGAACTGGTAGGTAAGTTTAATAGCTATGTTTATCAAACCGCACACATTCGGTGTTTTAGACTATTTTGCAAGCATGTTTCTTCTTCATGTTTAGTACCTTCTAAACATATTGATGTAAAAGAAAATCAATGTAGCAAACATGATTTAATCCAACAAATCAAATTGATCCAGATAACAGCAAAAAATATTTATTCAGAATTTAAAATTGAAGAAAATATAGATTAACCTTAAAAGGACAAACTAACAAAATGCAAAATGTAAATTTTATAACTATTTTGCAAAGGATCGATATGTAAAATAAGAAAACCTTCAAAATTTAGACACAACCTATAAAATGGAAAAGCCCTTTTTTATTAAAAAAAAATTAAAATCAATATGAAAGTCAAAGTTTGAAAAATACAGTTTTTTTTGGAAATATAGAAAACCAAATATTGTCAGCATTGGAAAAATATAAAGTTTAAAAAGAAAAAAAAAGTTAAATCAAATATGAAGTGCATTTTCTAATAAGCTAACCGATTAACCATTTTATTGGGGAAAGAAAAACAATCATTAACTGATTTATATTTATTTTTACATTTATATTAAACTCTGGTCGAATTTATTTGAGGATATTGTGGATCTGCAATCTATTCGAACACACATTTATATGCCAAAGTAGATTGTTTTATTTGTTTAAGGATATTGTGGATCTGCACTCTGGCTGATTTTTTATTTTTTTTACATTATATTAAATCAAATTGTATTTAAATTTTAAATAAAACCACTTAGTGAACTACTTTGGTAGAATTTTTTTAAAATTGCAATAACCGAGTCAATACCCAAAGAAGATTTTTATTTTTTTGTTGCGATGTTTAACGTGGTAAAAAAAATATAGTTGTTAAAAATCATCATTAGAAAAAAAAACTATTTGCTAAAATATTAAACTATTTTACAAGTACTGAACTTGTAAAAATCCAATCAGACATTAGAGAAGACTAATATATAGCTCGTGTTACATGGCAGAACAACATAAATATTAAATGAGGTCATTGTACAAACTTAAAATAGCATAGGCTAGTTGGATTAAAGTAAAATGAGAACCAAATACACTCTAGATTATAGCCTAATTTACAACAATGGTAATAAGCTACGAAACAGAAACCAAAAAAGCAGATGGCATTAACAAATCAATGGATAGTTTTGAAAAAAAACCTAAAATGTGTTCAAAGTTCGTTATCGAAGCAAAACCTACTTAATCGATTAGCAATTACCGAAGTGGAGGAATCTTAGCAGAATAAGCTAACCCTAGTCCACGCAATCCGTCAATTGCAAACTGCGAGTCGATGGAGTATGTGTAACATCTGGCAAGGGATAACTTCAGTGATCAGATAGTGGATGATTGGCGTTGATAATGTATTATCGACGATGATGACAATGATCTTTTAATTTGGGGATAATTAGAGTTTTACGAAGGTTAAACGAAACGTGGAACGATAAGTGATTAGATAAAAGGGTATATTTGGAAGTTCAAAAAGACACGGTTGAAAATAGTTTAATGAATTCTCATTATTAATAGTAGAGATTATTGCTTTGTGAGATTAGGGCTAGTGCTTTCACACTCAAACCAGGGTGTTGATCCATTTTTTGGGTTAAGGGATATATTATGCAGGTTATGTTTACCCATCAACACTATTCCACTTAGATATAGAGCTCGGGTAATGGTCAACACTTTTATCATGTTCATAGTCAATTGGGAGGTTCGACCTTTTCAGTCACTTGATTCAATCTGATAATATATATCTATTTACTATATTGCCTTAGTCTATATTCTTCATGAATTTGTGTCAACATCCAACTACAGTGACACTAACTTTCAGTATCGAAGGAGATGAATCCTATCTTGTGCAATGTTTCACTTGATGTGTTTTATACATACCCAACTATGAAAATATATAATATAATCATCTTATCATGTAATTATCCATAATCAAAGCATATTCTCCACATATTAGTTCCATAACACCTTCATATTATCACATGTGATCTTCTGTTTGACTACGATACTACAAAATATTGAAGACCCCCTTTGAATTGGTATATGTTTGTTCTCTGATGAACACACATAATACTCTCTTGGTGCCCCAAACATGCATGGGTAATCCATTATCTATCGCATGGAGAGTATTATGTGCACGATAATATATTGATATACTACTCTCGAAGTATCCACCACAAGGAACATTTAATGACAAGTGTTTGTACGTCTGATCAATACACTTGTTTATGAACTCCTACATAACAATATCGATAAAGCACTTTGTCATAAGGATTCCCATAGAGATGCAGCAATTCAGCTCTTTTTATGTTCATTACATAAAGATTTAATGATATATCGATACAAAAAGGGTGTCGAACCTCTAAAGATGCCGAGCTCTAAGTTTTTGACAAATATAAGAGTTGTCGAGCTTGAATGAAGGAAAGAGGAGGTGTCGAGCCTCAAAAACCATAAAGGTTATCGAGCATGTAAGGCAGAAAAGGTGTCGAGTCTCAACAAATATAAGGAATGTCGGACACATAACAAACAGAAGTAATGTCGAACATCAACACCAAATTAATGTGTCGAGTTTACAAGATAATGAAGGTGCCAAGTCAGCAAACACTTATAGGTATCGAGCTTCTATAATGCAAAGGCTACCGGGATTAGAAATAACTAGATTGATAAAGATGAAGGGAAAGGCATCGAACCACTACAACAAGGAGTGATGTAGAACAAGTAAAAAGGAAGATGTCGAGCATGTAGTATCAGAATGAAGATGTCAAGCTTCTAATGATAATAGGTCTATGCTACACCAACTGTCACCAAGCTACTACCACGATAATCTTTATCCAGTATCTACCATCTTGAAGGTTATCGAGTAAATATCAAGTTATCAAATAACTGCCATATTGCAAGAGTTCACATATCAACAAATATGAAGGACGTTGGATATCTACTATGTAAGCAAGTGATGCCGAACCTCAATAATGGATGCCAAAATTCCATCAAAGATGGTGCTATCGAAGCCATTGGATTCAGATCTGTGCCACGTATCAACCATCCTGCATGATTGCACCCCTATAACTAGATCCTTATCGACATCCAAAAGGGAGCAATTCTTTCTTTCCTATTTCTCAAAGTTTTAAAGTTGTAAATCCTAAATTGATTTGGGGAAGAGCCGATTGTAATTTGTGAACTTTTTACACATATAGACTTGAACAATAGACTTTTTGCATAGCATACTTCTTTTGAATGACAACATTAGACTATTATTGAACTATGGACAAGCATATGACTATCTTTCGGACTTGATTTTAAATAACAAAAATGCATATGACTTCAGTTAGACTCGAACTAGACTTACATATTATCTTAAGCCCTTATCCAAACCAGCCTTAGCCTATCCTGGATATTTGGTTAAGAATGAAATTTGTTTACATTTTGGTGATAGAAGGAGGGCTTGAACCTCCACTCTCTTGCAAATTCCTATAAAGGAATTTTTGACCTTTCTGCATATCTTTACAAAGGACTTTAGGAACTTTCCATTTCCCGCATATCCCTTTAGAGGACTTTGACTTATCATATCTAATATATTCCTATTGAGGACTTTCAGTATCTTGCATAAAACTATTAGATCGCATAATGACTATATCTACATAAGGATCCTCTGAGCCTTACATTTCCAAGTCAACTTATCAAGTGACCCATAATCTTCAATTCCATGAGGAACAAGTGTTAAGAAAAATGGCACCGATGACTTTAGCTAAAAAGAGCCGAGTAATTCCTTATGACCCGAATAACTGGAGTATAAATCCATTACATATGGGATCTACCATGATCTCTACTTATTATCCTGCTCTAAGAAAAGAAAATAAGAAAAGGAATGATCCATTCTCGAAAATGAGAAAAACTATACAGCTCCAAGTTAAAGGAACTATCATCGAAAGTGAAATAACAAAGGATTTCGATAAGTTTTCCCAAAAGTGGAAGAAAGTAATCGAACGCTCTCCTACCCCAATCAGAACTTGAGAACCTTCAAAGAGAAAACTGGCCATTAGGATTGAAGAACCTATCCAATGTTACAAGAAAGCCAAATGGGGGCCAAAGATACAATCCTTTAGGAATTTCCGATCTGTAGGAGCCCGTTCCCTTATCAACTCTTATGAAAACATCTATCCTCTAACCAAAGAGAAGTTGAACTATTGGCCTTCAAAGAAGAAGCGACAAGGATATGAAAAAAAATCTTGGAGGCACTTATTACCAATATCACCAAACAAATGGACACGAAACTAATCGGTGCCGAGCCTTTAAAGGGATGATTGAGAATTTTTTGGGAAAAGGAAAACTCCGAGAATTTATTAACAAGATTTGAGCAAAAGATCAAATGTATCTACAGAGTTAAAGTGTTTAATAAAGCAAAATACTTTATGAAAAGGACTTATGAAGTAAAGGAAAAGCGTTTGATCCCACCACAAGGGCCTGGTCAAAGCTCCTCCTAGAGGGAGGTTGGAGTAAGTTTCTAACCCCACCTATAAGGCTTGGCCAGAGCACTGCAATCCTTCAGTCCCGCTTGCATGGCCTGGCCGGAGCACCTCTTAGAGGGAGGTCAGAGTAAGCCTTTGGTCCCGCCTAAGATAGCCTGGCC
The DNA here is from genome assembly GCA_030737815.1 of Allium fistulosum. Lineage (NCBI taxonomy): Eukaryota > Viridiplantae > Streptophyta > Magnoliopsida > Asparagales > Amaryllidaceae > Allium > Allium fistulosum. Next base: position 698,129,720 of record CM060907.1, on the reverse strand, counting down.
AAAGCACTATAAGCCTTCGGTCTCACCTACATGGCCTGGCCGAAGTGCCTCATAGAGGGAGAATGAAATAAGCCTTTGGTCCCGCCTAAGATGGCCTGGCCAAAGCACCGACCAACCTTCATTTCCCCCTATAAGGCCTGACCGAAGCGCCTTATATATGGATGACGGATAAGACTTTGGTTATGTTTAAGATGACTAACCAAATGCACCGACTAACCTAAATCGTTACCTATACGGTAATAAGAAGTTTAATTAAAGCCTAAATCATTACTTATAAAGTAATAAGGGATGAAAGAGATTCAAAGCCTAAATCATTACCTAAAAGGTAATGAGGGGCAAGAGAGATTAATCGAGAAAGTGTAATTTTGTCCCGAGAACGAATCAAAGTAATTTCCTAAGAGGAAGTGCAATAAAGCATGACCAATTTGGTTCCAAGCTAAAATTAAAGCAGCCTTCGAAGGAAAGGTCAAAAACTATCTATTACCCAGAACAAGGGTCTCGGCGTCAAATATGGATATTTGAGAAATTTTGAATCTCTTTGTCAAAAATACTCAGCCAAATAATGGGAATCTCGGTTATTGATCGAATTTTCACTCTTCTATTATTTGAAATGCGAATCTTATCGGATAGATTTCTAGTCTTCTTATCAATTGAATTTACGGCCTTCTTGTCGAGCAGATTTCTGGTCTTCTTATCAATTGAATTTACGGCCTCTTTGTCGAGCAGATTTCTAGTCTTCTATTATATTAATAAGTAACTTTCTGTGCTTAAAAATTTCATGTAAAAAAGAAAAGTCATCAAATATCCATCAAAGACAGATAAAGGGAAGAAAATTTAAGCAACAAAAATGAGGAGACAAACTAATCTAATTCATCTGAAATTTTGCTGATTCAATAATTATTCCAAAAGATAAATTTCAAAACCAAGTTTTCAAAGTTTTCAAAGAACAATAAAAAAAATTCAAATTTCTTTGGCATTTACAAAACAAAATGATTGATTTGAGAAAGCATTAATTTCGTGGAATTATGGAAATCATAATTATTTACCTTGCGTTTTTCCAGAAGTAAAAGGGAAATTCTCATCAAGGAAGGTGGCAAACAAGTACTATAACCCTCGATAAGCATCTCTCAAATCAAAACTTATCCCAAAGCATTCTTCGGAAAAGCAAAAAGCAAGCAAATCTGTCAAAAACCATAAATCATATGGAATCAAAGTTACCAATCTCAAACAAGTTCAAAGAGTTCAAATGCAAGACCAGAACAAGAAAGAGAAATACAAGGTTTATTCAAAATATCAACTATCCGGGTGCAAAGTTATTTACTAAATTTACACAAAAAATTATAAATATTAAGAAAATCATCCTAATCTTCCCGGAAAGGAGGATGAGGGAGCGGATAATGGTACTTATTCTTTCCCTTTCCCCTTAACCTTGAGAAGACATGGATGATTTTCACTTAAGGCAGGGACATCTCTAAGCAGAAAAGAAGGGCCTCCAATATTCTTGAGATGGACAAAGCACTCGTATAAATAGAAGTGTTGATAATATCTATATCCTGGCTCTGCTGCTCTACCCAACCTCTTATTCATTTATGAACCTACGAAAGAATAATCGATCTTTAAGACAAAAGCAACTGTTATTTTAAGCAAATATGATGGAGTCCAATCATGAATTTTCAAATGACATCAACACGGTTATTATCAGTTGAGACCGAGGTCTTGCACTTTTTCCTTCAAAGCTTCGACGACTGAAGAAGGTTCGGTGATATGAAAGATGATCACGTTCAGTAGTTATTTAAGTTTCTTATCCTTCTTTTGGATGATGTTCATATCATCAACAGAGTCAATTTGAATCTCTAATGCATGATTGAGCATCTTATTGGCCCCCTTAAGAGCCTTCATCTTTTGCTCAAAAGCAAGTTTCTTGCGTCCTAGCTCCTCAACCTGACTTTGATATTTATTGAGATATTTAGGAACTTGTTCATCCAAGTTTCCTTTTAAAAACTGGGTGCATTCATATTTATACTCCCGGCACCACTTGGAAATTTCTCCATCATCTAAACCTAAAGGCGAATTTTCCAAAGAGGAAAATTTCTTTCTACCGGCCAAGGATTGAGATCGAGTTGTCCTTGCAGGGATAGGAGTGGGAAGGCTAGATTTTCTTCTACTTGCGATAAGTTCCAAAGATTGAAACAATACCTGGCTTTTTAGTAGATCAACTTCAAGATTCTCAATTCTTTGATATGGACGAGCAATTTACACTACTTAATGTGGATCTCAACTGTAGTAATTGTTATACCATTTACATGCTTCGGGATTATCCGAAAATGGTGTAGCTAAACCATCTTTAAAATATCCCTTCTCATTTGAATAGACATAAAGCCAAACTGTTATTAGAAATATATAACAAGAAAAGATGGTTTAAGCGTGATTTGACATTCCTTTTATGAAACGACCCTCCAAATTTTACCTTAATTTTAATGGGAATTTTTTTTACATTTACAATTCAATTTAATTCTCAGAGTCATTTTCTTTTTCAACAATTTGTCCAGGATTTTAAAATTCCTACTAATATAAATATATCAGTTTAATCATAAAAATATACATATATATATGATGATGTATATGTCCCTCTTGTTTAAATCAGAGTATATATATATATATTTTTAAATTTTGTAAACAAGAGCAAGTTCTGTTTGATTTGAATTTGAATTAATCTACTCATAATTAAATTCCCAGATTCTTTGATATTTGCAGTATATAAGTAGGTCCTATGCAAATTTATTTATACTAGATTTGGTCATGCTAACCATGATTTTTCTGTTAATTTTTATCCTGGCAGATAATCTCAGAAAACTTGAGATTATCATTTTTTTTCTTACCATAGTTCAAATGTTTGATATGTGGCTAAGTACCAGAAAATGATATTACATCTATCATTTTCAATTTATGTGTCTCCTGATTTGATAGTTCAAGCCAGTTCAAAATGCACATCTGTTTATAGCATTTTAAAGAGGGTTTTAGGTTAAACATTTGCAAAAGAAAACTAAAGATTTCGAAGTGCCTTTTTCTATCAAAATATAATCAAACATGTTCAACCAGAACTCCATTCTTTTGAAGCTGGTTAATTTATGTGATTGTGTCAGCCAGACACTTTGGTCATGGAACAATGGTATGCCATTTATTTGCATAGCATCTGAAGCTTTTTTTTCTTCTTTACTTTGTATTTACTCTTCTCAAACAACCTAGAAATGGACTTAAATCTTTTTACAAAATATTTCAGTGAAAGGCAATTAAATACTTAAAAGAATTTCTCTAGTTTAAACCTATATTTTTTTCCCAAACTCAATACTTAATCCTTTTCAAAGACTCAAGATTGACTAATACATTTATAAAATATAACCATCCTATTTATCATAGTATTCTTGCTCAGATTTACATACAAAATCATAGGTTAACTTCTTCAACTTTCCAGATAATATCCAAATTTATAAACTCCAGTTACAAGTCAATTCCTTAGCAAAATATCCATCCATCATTCAGTACTTAATACGAGTGATAATTTAAAAATATCAATACATGCAGATTTCATCTTTTAAGCTCTTATCTAACTAATTTTAGCATGCTATAATCTTCTTCTCAAAGCCTTGCTCCTACTCCTACTTAGTTGATGCAATTCCTAAAAAAGCATTTGAAGCTGCCCCATATTAAATGAGACACCCCATATGCCATTAGCACACTAGGGTCAGACACATGTCTGGTATGAGAAAATCCACTAAAACAATTGGTGAATCAAGTTAAAGTTGAAACATATATAAATCAGTATATCCTGCCTTTAGAAAACAAGTAAGTCATAGTGTGCATGTTCTGTGTCAGTGTGCATGTGCACACTTAAATCTTTCTTTCCAGAAACCTTATAAGATATGGAACAGGCATTCATTCATACAAATCAGCCATAAATCAAATAATCATCCATACAAAACAGGGAAATCACCAAAATGAATTAAATCATTTATTCCCTACTCAGATTTCATCCAGGAAAACTCTAGTTCCTCCTTATATCAAATTTTCTTACATTGATATATTTATCTATCTTGGTCTCATCTGCAATCATATTAATCAATGGACACATTTGTAATGGACTAATTCACTCCATTACAAAAAGATCTCAGGACTTAAACAAGCCATGTGTCAACTTGTATTGCTCAAGAACACAAGTCATCCCTACAGTGCTCTTGACCCCATTTCCTAGTTAGTTTTGAGTTGATAATAACTCTTTTGATTTTTCATGACTAAACCATTCAGTGAATCATTTCACTAAAACAAACATCCATATCATGGCATTTCATATCTTTCATAACCAAACAAAGACAAGCAGGCAGTTAAACATAGGTGTCTATTAAATAAGATTCTGCATCCATATATATATATATATATATATATATATATATACACACTTGCATTTTAAAAGGGGTATAGGCAATTAACATTGGCTTATGGCTTTTGAGAGAGTTTTTCATCTTGCAAACATCTGTGCTTAAGTTAAACTCAGAATGACCAAGTTTCACTGAATCACAAATTTATTTGCTATGTATATGGCTATTTATATACTTTCATTGAATTAGGAGCATCAGCACATAGGCAACCCTATTGCACCCCTAATTCCTTTTTGTCTCAAGCCTCAGCACCTATACACAAGTATATTGCAGCTCAACATGTTTATATTCTCTGGGTTATGCCAGAACCCACACTACTTGCCTATATTCATCATTTGATTCTCTAGATATTCACTTATTTTTCCTAATATTAACATATCAGAGAGATCTGGATTTATAAAAAACATATTTACTAATAATACTTAGAACTTTCACATAATAGATCAAGCAGAACAACCAAACTAAAGATCAAAGCATTTTCATCTTAGAAATCAAAGAAAGATAAGCACACATGAAAATACATTTTAAGAAAGATCAACTTATAAACTTGCTGCCTTCATTAGGACTTAGTGCCTTAGATTTTTGAGTGAGTTTTCTCACCTAGCTCTCCTTCACTTCTTAGTTGATTGATAAGCTTCTGCCCCCAAACCCTTTTCTTCACTTGTCTTATATATATATGATATTATTTTTTTCAAGAGCTATCAGGGAAGAAGAGAAGGCCCCTCTTATCACTGCTTATTTATGCAGGGTTCTTCTAGGGTTTAAGGTGCTAGCTAAAGTCATTTTTGCCCACCCGAAATCATGCCATTTTTATTTAGTTTAAACCCAAAATCCTACCCTCCCCGGCTCAAGTTTGTGGAGAGAAAAGAGGTTTTATCATTTTGGTTATTTTCAGAAATTTGCTTTTCCAGAAAATGCTTTTTCTCTTATCTAATATCATGCTAAAGGTGTGACTTGATTTCCATTATTTTATCATATATATATGCCAAGGGTTCTTCCTAATTCTGCCTATACAAAACATATCACTGGTTTATCTTACTTTTCTATTTTTAGCTTTCACTTAAATAGCATGTGCTTCCCTTATTTATTTTAAAAAGGGATTGCTCCTTTTATATCTTCATTCTTGCTTTCTGCCTATAGTTAAAATACATTTGTGTATTTTTATTTTACTGATTTGAACACTTGCATTTGATTAGCATACATATATGTATATATATGTCTTACAGAAATAATTAATTCGTATATGCCTATACATTATTTTTACTGAACACATATGCACATATACACTCAAATACAACCAGTAGCATCCATATATATTTATGCATATAGCTTTTAAGGATTTAATCTATTTATCTGTGTATATATATATATATATTTATATATATTCATGCACACCAACATATGTTCATTCATATCATCCAGGAATTAAGCTTCTATTCATGTGTGTTTCCTGTGCACACATGCACATATATAGCTACACCATATTAAGCCATATCAATTCCTTTTCAAAATTAGTTTTTAAAAAAAAATATTTTAAACTTATTTATATTATCAAAATAAATTCCTAAAATCTTGGGTCATTACATTGTACGAATAAATTAAAGAAGAATCGGCACATGGGAAAATATATTCCCTTATTAATAACAACAGGGCTTACAATTATGAACAAGTTTAAATTACATTAATAATTCAAGTTTTATACATCCAATTTCGTAAGTTTAGAAGCAGCAGTTAGAGCTTTTTTGAGTGAACCTATAGACATAAGGAAAGTAGAATCAAGGGAGATATTAAACTCGGGAGGAGTAATAACTAAGGGAAGCTGATGATAATCCCATCTCTCGGAGGACTAGAATCACCGCATAACAGTTTAGCATAATTAGATCGGGTTTCCTTAAGTAAACTACCTTTTTCATCACCTAAGAAATCAAAATACATGTGGGAAGTTATGTGTAAACTTTTTAAAGGTCCCTAAGAAAGCAATATTTTGCTAGTCGAGAGGTTATGAGGGTTAATGTTTTCTCCTTAAAATTCCTTTAGCTTGACAAATTTACTTAAGAGTTCTTTTGAAATGGAAGTGCCCAACGATTCATTAACATGTGTATTTCAGGAAAAACAAATTAAGCTGCAAATAAATGAGAATTTCAATATTTATAAAGATTATTTGAAATACATGATACAACAATAAAATCATTTGAGTTCATACAATATAGACTCTTCGTAAAATTCAGAGAGAAATTTCTCTTTGTTAAACTTGACTTTTTCAAGAGGTTGAGTGCATGAGAAAAGTGGAACGGCCTTAACCCTAGGGAGGTTCCAGCATTCCCCAGGATGAGGATCAGACCCATGATCATTCAAATATCTATTATGCAAATGCCTAAGTAACCCCCCACTCTATTTCCCTAGAAAAGAAAAGTAAGTAAAAAGGTTCCTTGAATAAACTTTATAAAGGAACTCTACTAAAGTGTCCTTATCTTAAATAAACATCCAAAAGAGTGTAGTTAGCTCCACATTCTCTTTTATAAATCTTCTCGATAAAGGCGGGATCTTTTCAAGAGATGAGTTGCCTTTTCTCCTTTAAATCTTTCAATCGAGTGGCATAAATGAGAAGATGCCTATAATTGTTAGATAAATTGTTATTCTCTTCAATCAGCTTCTCATTTTCTCTAGTTAATCGTAGCATTTCCATTTCTCTTTTCTCATGCAAAATCTCAAAATGATGATTGTTTCTTTACCTTAACTAAACTAGTGAACTTATTAACTAAAGATAACAAGTAGTTATAAGCATGCAAAGAAAGATAAATTTCATACCTACGCGATAGGGGCTTGAGAAATTGAGACCTGAGTTTTCACTTTTACTTGATGTTCAGGGAGAGGAGCGTCTTTTGATGAGATATCTTCTAGAGGAATGTTCTGGGCTTTAAGAAGATCAGGAAAGTCTGTATCATGAGCAGACAAGCCTATGTCATGGCCACCCGATCCATTACTGCCATTTCCTAGACCTTCCGGGTCCTTATTACCATCACCCTACCTTCATCATCATCATCATTTTCCTCTTCCTCATCAGCCTCCCCTCTATCATTATTTTCATCTTTGTTAAGCCGAGGATCATCAAAAGATGATAGCTCTTAAGGATTAATAAGTTCCTCTTCTGAGAATTCATCTCGAAGTGACCCAGGAACTCTTCCTAACTTAGGTCGAATTTCCTTTTAAATTTATCACTTAAATCTGGGAGTAAAGGAAAGTCTAATCTTGAACACTTCCCTATGTTATCATAATACATAATAAAGATGGAATCCTCTTACATCATTCCCTAATTTTAGGAAGGGCTTGATTGATAAAGTGGGAAACTTTTTGTTTGGCATCTTTAACAATATTGTTTGCATAGACGAGGGCGGCGTCTTTGCTTTCCAATTAAAAAGCCATTTGAGCCCTTTCTTTTTTGGCTTGCTCGAGCTCTATCTCTAGGGTCTTCACCCTCTCCTCGGCCGCTGGCCTAGTATTTCTCTCCTCATCTAAGTAGGAGACAAGTTTATCCTTTTTTGAGATATCATTATTCTTCTCCGCTGTAACATCAAAAATTTGACCCTTAAGGAACCTAACTTTAGTTGACAATGAAAAAATCTGTTCTTTAAGATCTGGAACTTGACTGGTAGATTCTTGAGAAGCTTGTTGGAAGGAAAACATGTGATTAGCCAACTGAACCAAATGAATATTATCTAATAAATAAGGATATACAGAGTCAAAGTTTGAATTACCCAAGCACGTAAAGATACATATAACTAGAAGCTGTTGAAGAGAATATGAAGGTGGTCCCTTAAAAAAGTCGAGGGTTGTAGTGACTTTAGGTAAGCCACGGATGCGGACTAGACGATTGAGCGGAAAAAGTCATCAAACCCTAAAGGGATGGGTTGAACTTGAGCCTCGGAGGGAAGAGATTCAGGGGGAGGAGGAGGAGTCAACCCTAACTCCGAATATAAAGATTAAAGTGCAGAAGCAAACGTGGGAATCATGATATCTATAGAAGGACTTGGAGTGGAACCAGCCTTTGTATGGTTATGAGGATCCTGAACTAGCAAACTGGATCAACTGAGCTGGATTCTTGGAGGAGTGCAATTATATCTACATTTGATTCTTCAGCGATGGCTAAAAAAGTTTTGCCTTCTCCGAGATGAGGTCTTTTATTTGATGAAGAGATTAATGCAACAGATAAATCATCAGAATCTCACTTTCTTTTGTAACTCTCAACATCAATATTCTTGAGGGCATTAGCAATAGACTCCTCGATAGGGGCCACTTTAGTAAAGGCGTCCAATGAAGAAGCATGAGCTTTAGCCTTTTTGGACTTAAAAGTTGCGATAGTAAGAGCCGAATCTATATCAAAGGGAAAACTTATAAGATAGTGATGCAGGAGACTTTGTTGAAAATCGTAATAGGGGCTTACCGAAAGAATCGCAGTGAATAGGGAAAGAATTAGAAAAAGCATTTTGCTTATCAACAACCTGGGCTTGTCTCCTATGGGCATCTTTCTTCATCATTGGAGGCTCCCTGAGCACTTTGTGGTTTTCCAGAATCATGAAGTACTTTATAAGATTGACCTTAGTTAAGATTTTACGTCTGTCTCCTCTAGTTTGAGATGCTATTCTCAAAGCACCAATTGTACCAGCTATGGAAGGATTTGTCCCCTTTAAAGTAGATTACGAAAGGAAGTGATTATTATAAGGAAACAACAAAATATAGTGTAAGCAATAAAGGAAAAGCGACAAGTCTTACTAGGGATAGAGAAAGTCCCACTAATTCTAGGGTATGGCTCTTCACATAGAAGAACTAGTTCCTCCAGTCCTTAGCTCTGTTGATCAAATTAGTGATCAGGCTCTTTTGAGAGAGAAGGAAATATACATAACTTGTTGGCTAATTCCCCACTTTGACAGGAGTTACTAAAGAGTGAAGGGTGTCAGCATCGAGAGAGGGGAGTGCAACTTCCCTAGCCAAGATTTCAAGACAACTTAGATAAGTATAGGAGTTAGGCAGCAATTGTATCAAGGCAATGCCCAGATGATCCAACAATCGAACGAAGAAGTATGAAAGGGGGAGGTAGCCCAAGTGCTAGCTATGGTTCGAGGTGAAAGCAAAGAAACCTTTTGGAGGATAGTCTATCCTTTCGGATGGGCCAGCCACCCTAGCCTCTACATTGATTATCTCAAATTGTTGAAGAGTGGTGTTGACTTCATCTTGAGTAGTTATCAGGGATGGAACAAGACTATAATCTACCTTGTCTGAAGCAGGAGAAGACTTGGGTCCCTTATCAACTTTCTTGCCAACCAGTTATCTGCTATACGATATTACATAGGATCAGGGAAGTATTTAATATTCTATGAAAGTTTGGAGTATTCAAGAAAAATGCTAAGGAAAAGTTAAGTCCTTGAATATAGGCGTCAAACCTATAAATAATTAATGAGTTCATAATGAGTCAAAAATTGTTTAACTAGTTATCCAGCTCAGAATGAAATGCGAAACCCATAAATTGTTATCAAATTTATGATCACTTAGCAATTCACTAAGTAGTTATTAAGCCCATTACTAGATCAGACCCGCAACAAGATGTCTAGTTCATAGATGGTTAGTACATTCATAACCAATTGAAAGTTTATCGATAATTATTGAATTCACAACTAAGTATCTAGCTCATAACTAGCCATTAGGTTATAACAAGGTATCAAGTTCATAAATAATCAACGAGTTTGAAACTATTTGAAAATACTTCAACTAACTGTCAAGTTTGTAATAAGGCATCGAATGTACAAATCATTGTTGAATTCATAGCTACTTGGAAACATTATGATTAGTTACCGATCGCATAGTAAGAAGTCAAATTCAAACAAAATGTCGAACTTGTAACCAAATGACAACCATTTAAATAGTTGTCAAACCTATAGTAGGTTAGCGACTCGTTAAAAGGATATCGAGTTTATAATTAGATAACGATTCTTTGAACAACTATCAGATTCACAACTAATTAAGTCTCTACTAGTATTCAAATCGCTAATCGATTGTCGGTTTATAACTAGGTACCAAATCTCTAACTAGTTGTTGAGTTTAAGGTGGATAATGAATTTGTGGTTAATTAATAAACCAGTAACTAGTTAACAAACCCCAATAGGCTACGAGTCTTTAAGTGGATATCGAGTTTTTAACGATTTAAGAAACCATTAATTGAGTATCGAATCTCTAAATAAATTTCGATCTTTATAATTATCAAAATTCCAGTAAATTATCAAGGTTGTCGAGTTTATGATAACTATCAAATTATTGAGTTTCTGTTAATCAATAAATTAACATATTGCAATCAACGTTTGAATTCGAACACCAAAATTCCAAAAATTATGAGAAGTATACAAACCTAATTGCCAATCGAACCCTAAATGTGTTATAAATGCTCAATTGCAAAAATCTTAATTTCAAAATTTAAATCCCCCAATCTTTCATTTAAACCAATTGGAAACATAAACTTCACCTTAACTCGAGCTTGAATGTTATGGAAATCGAAAGCTTTTAATTGAAATAAGAAAATTAAAATTGCAGTTTTTATTTTAGTTTGTAGGTAAAACATGTAGAAGGAGAAGAAGTTTGTATTTATGAAAGAAAGAGAAGCGACATGAGGCGTTGATTTCAATTCAAATGAACGAATGAGATTAAAGCAGAATATCAATGGGTAGCAATGTCGATATCGAAGCGGCAATGTTAATATCGAGGTGACAATGTGAAAACTTAAGATTATACTAAAGTATAATACTCTTCTTCTACACAAGAAAGCTGGTAAATGTTACTACAAATATTCATATCAAACTTATAAAGGAGAGTGTATTGAGTTTGACAATAATAAGGGGTGTCGAGCCAGAAGAGAGTCAGACCATCAAGCACTTAATATTTAACAAAGGATAGCTAGCTTCAACACTTACAGAGAGAAGTTGAACGTCTAAAAGTAAAAGGTTTGTCGAACCTCTATAAGAAGGATGCCACATACTCGAGTAATTAACAGATTATAAAAGGGTGTCGAACCTCTAAAGATGCTGAGCTCTAAGTGTTTAACAAATATAAGAGTTGTCAAGCCTCAATAACCATAAAGATTGTTGAGCATGTAAGGCAGAAAGGTGTCAAGTCTCAACAACTATAAGGAATGCTGAGCACATAACAAACAGAAGTAATGTCGAACATTAACAACAAATTAAGGTGTTGAGCTTACAAGATAATGAAGGTGTCGAATCAACAAGCACTTATAGATATCGAGCTTCTATAATGCAAAGGCTATCGAGCCTAAAAATAACTGGATTGATAAAGATGATGGGAAAGGTATTGGTCACTACAACAAGGAGTGATGTAGAACAAGTAAAAAGGAAGATGTCAAGCATGTAGTATTAGAATAAAGATGCCGAGCTTCTAAAGTAAATAGGTATATGCTACACCAACTGTCACCAAGCTACTACCACGATAACCTTTGTCGAGTATCTACCATCTTGAAAGTTATCGATTATATACCGGTTTATCGAATGACTGCCATATTACAAGAGTTCAAGTATCAAAATATATAAAGGATGTCGGATATCTACTATATAAGCAAGTGATGCTAAACCTCAACAATGGATGCCGAATTCCATCAAAGATGGTGCTATCATAACCATTGGATTTAGATCTATGCCACATGTCAATCATCTTGCATAGTTGCACCCCTATAAAATCCCTATCGACATCCAGAAGATGGAAATTCTTTCTTTCCCATTCCTCAAAGTTTTAAAGTTGTAAACCCTAAATTGATTTGAGAATTTTATCCGATTGTAATTTGTGAACTTTTTACACATAAGGACTTGAATAGTAGACTTTTGCATAGCATACTTCTTTTGAATGACAACAATAGACTATTATTGAACTATGGACAAGCATATGACTATCTTTCGAACTTGAATTTGAATAACGAACATGCATATGACTTCAGTCGGACTCAACCTGGACTTGCATATTATCCCAAGCTTTCATAAGGCTACTTAAGCCCTTATCCAAATTAGCCTTTGACTAACCTGCATATTTGATTAGCAAAGAAATTTGTTAACGAAAACCACAAAATACATTTGTACATAGTGACCTCAAACTCCCTACCAAATTTTGATATTGTTTTACTAACATAGTCTTATCTAACCTCTTGACCATGACATATTTGAACAAATCCGACTAGTTAAACTTAAAGGTTATCGAGGTAAAGAGCCCAGACTGATAACTATCAAACTCAGATACCAAGTGCGACCGATGAGACAATCCCAAAGCTTTGTAATCAACTTGCAAATGAAGGCCAAAATACTCTACAACTATGAGCCACAACACAGAAGCCAATCCCATAAACAAGTATGGGATCTGTACTGATCCTTATTAGGAAATTCAAACTATATAACTTTGTTTAACATTTACACCTATTAGGAAATTCAATCCCATGAACAAGTAAATGCATAACACAAAGCTACTCATTATTTATAAATCATATTTTTACACCTCTTAGCTTTTTGAAAAGTAGATTTCAAACCATATAACTTTATTTAACGAATTTTAGTGAAATTATATTTTTTTAGAATAAATTTTGGTTTAAAATGAGTAGCTAGAAATGAACACGTTGTTGAAAATTTGGTTTGAAAACTGCTGAAGTAAAATGACAATATCTTGTAATTCCCCTATAAGATTTTTGTAAATCATTTTGGGTTGGAAAGATATGACAAGAAACAATAACTTTATTGAAATGCAATGCAGGTTTTGAACTTAAGTAAGCTTAAACGATAAATTAAAAAGGATGTGCTTCGCTTTCCCAAACGTAAAATCTACATATCAACTATGAACTCTTTTGATCATAACTTTCAAAATATTTGTCCGATTTCGATGATTTTGCCCATTCCGGAAAGTTTAGAACATAAGGAACAATTTTTGTTTACAGTGTCTCATAGAAATTTTCGTTAAATAGGCTAAAAATGTAGATTTTTATGGTGGGCCCGCACTTCTATTTCATTTCAGAATTTGATGCTTTTGGTAAAAATATCATAACTTGAGTTGAATTCTACATTTTTGCAATCTAAAAGTTGTTTGAAAGGTAACACACTATGCAACAGTTTACTCTTTGATATTGTTGTCTAATTTTGTGTTTTAGACCTTTGAATGTTTGTCGAAAGGGGCTTAAACAAAGATGTAATATTGTTTTTATAGTTGATGGTTGCATACTTATCATACTTCTTCACCATATAAACTAATCTTTAAATTTGAATTAAGAATAGGTGTACAAGAGGACTATTTAGACTAATGGGTGGCGATATCTCGCTTTTAGTCACTTAATAATAAGCAGACTTACTTAAAATACTAAATAAAGGTACGTTTTTATCCTATTTCAGAGTATATTATGATATTATCTTTTTTCCCGTGTTTCGGGATGCCCTGTGGTGGAATGTATATTGATTGTGTGATTATATTGTGTTTTGATTTTTTGAAACGCTCTCCGTACAAAGGAGACTCTATCGAAAAATTTTGAAAATTTTGACACTTAGAAAAATTATCACAAAAATTTATCATATGCAAAAATAGAAAGTCGTTAATTAGGTCTATTTAAACTAATAGCATACGGGAAAATGAGTTGGAGTGTGAGAGCAACATAGAGCATTGAGTAGTTTAAGTTTGATAAAAGATCGTTGGTATGAACAAAGTTCAAGGTATGAGTTGTATATGACGTTTCCCAATAAGAAATTGCGAGGATGTAATTTTTTTAAGAAGGGAAGTCTATAACAATCCTACTTTCTATGCTATATAAATAAATAAATTTAACTAAACTAAAATTGTTTGAATTGGATAATTAATAGTTAATAAATTGAAATTTATTTACAAATAAATTTATAGGAGTTGTGAAAAGTAAAGAAAGGAAATGAAAAATTGAAACTAGATCGAATTAGAATTTTTGGACCCAAACTAAATCAAGCCCATCCTATTTAATTCATTTCTTTCTCCTTTTCTTTGGAAACTTCCCTATCCTGCATCATACAAGCCCAAACCCGCACCTCTTCAATTCCCAATGCTATCCTATTTTCCAAAATCAAATGCGCGCATCATTTAAAAAAAGAGAATGTCGTGTGTGAAACTGGAATGGCATGCCATTATCGACGGCGTTCAAAGGCAGGCTCGACAAGAAGCCATGATTTGGTTCTTGCATGCGATTTGGAGGATCGATGCCAGAAAGTGGATGATGTGGATCATAGCGTAAGATCTAGGCTAGTGCGCATGGATGATGAGGTGGTTGAATTGGATGCTGCGACCTAGTGCTGGCGAAGTGGAGGAGCGGAAGGCGATGGAAGCGACTTCAGATGGTGGCCTGGTGCGAGAGCAGCGAATGTGCGAACTTTGCAATTGATGCTAGTGGAGGTGCGATGATGGAAGCTTGGTGGTTACGACGAGCTTGGGCCAGGGTTTGGGATAGTGAGGTTGAGGTTGGTGTTTCTGCTTGGAATTTAGGTTACTAAAAATTACTTACAACTATAGTCTAAAATGCATTTTCTACGATTTTTCTTAAATTGTTGAGTTATGAATTTCGTTGTTTGGTGGATGAGTTATCGTTTAAATTGGTTGAATTAATTGAAAATTTAGTTGCACACCTTTGTTCGTTTGTCATTGTGAAGAGATCATGTTAGTAATTGATCGGAAGGGAATGAATATATTGAAATGGAAGGTTTTGAAAGAAATGAAATATTTATGAAAATAAATAATGAATTTTAAAATGATTTTTATGTAAAAGTTGGAAATATTATTGGTGGTGTTCTATGAATATAAATAATTTGGAAATGATGAATTCTGGGATTTTATCAAAATAAATGAATTATTGAATTTTATACTTTTATTCATTTATCGTTAACTAGAATAAATATTTAAATGATTTTTCCAAAATGGTATTTAAGATCTGCATTTTTAAAGTGATTAGTTACTTCTATTTGAATTTAATAGTCTGGATGTTTGACAAATAATATTTGCAAGCAATGTGCTTAGCATTTTATTATCATTATTTAATAAAAAGGAAATCTTGAATTATAAAACTTATTTAATATTATTATTTCAAATTATTTGCGAAGGATTTTAAAACATATAAATTGCTTTTAAAAGGAATTTTAAGAATTTGGAAATTGAGTGAAGTTTAATATATATATATATATTTCTTTGTAATTGAATAAGAGATTTGCAACTAATTATTTTTAAATGGAAAATTGATTTTGAGGAAAGAATGGAAATTTTATATATTGATTTTCTTACAATTGAATATTGATATTTGAAATTGTTTTGGAGCTTTTTAGAAAAATGTATTTTAAAACCCCTTCGAATAAATAAATAATAGCATTGTATGTTGTGATTGATTTCCATTTCTATGTAATGAAGAATTAGAATAAACGGAGTTATAGTATCACATAGTATGGGACTTTCAGTAATATTTCTCTAGTTATTCTTTGGACTTGTTATATAGAATAATTGTGCGATGATGAGCGCAATTCACTAGCGTTGAGTAAATAGGCGAGTAACACCAGGTGGTATGGGGCGCTTGAGTTGATATTTGTTCGATTACTTTTTGTTAGTAGATTCCACTCTAACAGGGTTAAGTATAGGTGTATTATATATATAGTGATGCGCACTGAGAATGAGCAGGCTGAGAGCCATATTTATTATGTGGATGCTCCTATTATACGATGTGGAGTAAACCAAATTGGTTAGTATCCATCCTAGCGATCTGATTGCAGGGTCGCTCCCCAAATCCGTGGCACACCTTTTGATATATATAGCCGAGAGCCATGGCTAAGAGCAATCGCCTTTGTGTCACAAAGGCTAGCAGTCTGTTACCATTAGAGGCACTTGCAGGGTTGTGACCAACGCATTGCATGGTCTTTCACTTGATGGATATTAGGTCACGATGGTCGTCGAGGCAACTAAGACTATAGGAGTAGGGCTAAGAGCATGTGAGGAAGCACCTAGAGCAGGCTGAGAGCTGTCAGTCTACCGTCTAGTTATTATTGATGAGATAGCATGAGATGCTATAGAAACCTACTTATTCACCTATATGAGATCACTGTGTTTACGATTGAGAGCCGATCTGACCATTTCTCAAGACCAATGCCGAAATAGATATTTATGATGCCGAGAGAACGTAGGACTAAAAGTCCTGATGATTATCCACGATACTGAGAGTCGAGTGGATTAGTAGAAGTCTGAGAGACCATGTGATTATTTCATTTGCTGAGAGCCAAGTTGGTTACTATGAGTTTGAAGGTCTAGATGATTATTATGTGGTTATTGATCTCTTGGATTATATATGAGATGGAGAGTCTATGGAGTTGTGTAACCCCGTACATATCGATTATACAACTATCGAGGATAGCTAGAGATACTAAGAGCATGGAGTTGGACCATATACCTATCTTATATATACATGGATTTGGACTTTGTACACATTTATTATATGCTTATTTGATGTGTTGATTGACTTTACTTAGAGATGAATTATCTTATATGTGCATGGTTTGAAATATGTTGACACCTGGGACATACCATGCCACTTGTGTTGCACATTTTTATACCATGACAGTTGTTATTTTATATTGACATCTACGTTTTAGACATAGTCTGACCCATGTGTTATTTATATAGTACTTGGGTCAGTCTGGGACATTATAGGTTAAGGGATGAAGTTGAACAGTTTGTGGATGTTGGCTTAGATGGAAGATAGAGTATTTATATATCATTTTTATATATTTGTAGATAAATGTGTTGTTGAGATGTATGTATTGGATTTATTTGTTGTATATTTTGACGATAGTGGGCATTTGACTATTTTTTGTAGATTCACTTGGACTTGTGTATATTTATTATTATATACTATCACTATATGGATGACTCTGCGTTCTCTGTGAATTATTTTATATTGTTTATGGTTCTATCCTTGAGACACACGTGTTTATTACTTTGTGCCGATATTGAGTTCGTATAGATAAGTTGTTATTCAATTTTTAAATACATACTAGTATTAGCCCAAGGGAATATTTACATGTGATGACACAATATCGCCTCATTCTTCGTATTATCCGATAGTATTACCTATTAATACTCTTTGGTAGTATGGGTATAGAGGTGGGACATTTCAATCGGTACCGTATCATGTTTAGAACAATACAGAGTATAAGTGACATGAGTCCTGGCCTTAGATAAGACTTAGAGTTCCTGTCTTGATAGGTATGTAGTAGATTAATCTTTATATTTAAATGATAGTAGGAGTATATGATGATTACTGGGGTAATCATCTGGGACGTATTTGTATTTTTTATTATATATTACATTTCTTCTACCTTTTTCTAAGTGTAAGTCTCTGTATGAGACCCAATGTATGCTGATGAAGGGTGTGACAGAAGTAGATAGGCTGATGAGTAGTGTCGGCATTAATGGTGATGAACAAACCTCTATGTGGCCTGAATATGAATGGGTAGTTCGGTTAGGGAAGCAACAAAAGACCCTAATTTGAATCCTGTATTGAATACTTCACAGTTTCTAATTGTGATGATGTGAGCTGAGTAAGAAGATATAGTAGTGATCAGAGCTGTGCAGTAGAAACCGATTGATAATTATCTGTTGGAGGCGTTTGTTTGTTTGTTTAGAAATGCATGTATTATTATAAAATGCTTGTTTGATATTATGGATGGTTTGTACTATTGTTAATGTCTGTTGAATTGAATGTATATATGAGTTTTGAATATAAATATGTTTATTCAAACAAGCATATAATTTAATATAATAGTGATATCATTTTATAAAGTGACTAAAAATATTTTAGTGGTATAAAATAATATTTAATTGAATACGGTGAAAAAAAATGATTGTTTAAAGTATATCAATAAGTAAATATTTAAAGGAATATTTTTGAAATTAATATAGTATTAATCTGTCCATTGAGTATTTTAAGAATTTTGATCGATGTGCTTGACCGACGTTCTCGATAGGGATTCCTGAATGCTAGGATGAGACATATGGACATAAAGTTTTGGGAAGTGACATAATGTTTTGGGAAGAAGTAAAATATTTGAGCTATCTTTCAAACCAATGTTTTCAAGGAATTATATTTAAAGTTTTGAAAGGATAGCAATGTTTAAAAATTGGAGATTTATTGCTTTGAAAAGAATATAGATGAAGATTTAAAAAAAATTAATAAGAGAAATATTACTTTAAAATGGTGTTTTAGTAAAGTATGTGATATGAAAATTGTATAATATTTTGAAGTATTAGCGATCGTTTTGACTTGAGAACACAAAAATACACACACACACACACACACACACACACACATATATATGAGTTATGGTAAAGCGATAAATTATTTTGAAAGTAACCAATGTATTTTCGTATGATTGGATATTTATATGATGATTTTAAGTTTGTTTTGCACCACATGAACGAATTAAAAATACTGGAAACTGGTTATAGTATAAGATGATTTGTGGAGAGTTTTAGAGCTTACTGTAAAACAATTTATATTTTCTGGAACATCAACCAACTTATATATTTTTACATCCCTTGGTTCATTTTGGTTTGTGTGGGTTATTTGATGATCTTGAGTTATATTTGCACTCTAGAAATATGCTAAAATATATGGAAATTATGATGTACAGTGTTTGAACAAGTTTTGTAATATTTTGAAGTGCTTGAATTTTTACGTTGGAGATTAATGTATACATGAACAATAAGTGGCTTGAAGTCCTTTTGGGTTGAGTTGTTGTGATAATTGTTTCTAGACTTGCACTTCAAAAATATGGTAAAGTTTTTTGGAATCATAATTTAAAATGTATTGAATTTAGATTCAAAAGAAAGTGTTCTATAAGTATTCGAATATTTTTAAACAAGAAAAATATTGATAAATACACTTGTTTATTGACTAGAAAACTCAAGAAATTTTATTAAGCACACTTTGATGTAAATCACAAACTTTTCAAAACAAAATTTGACTTAATTAACAATAATTAGATTTGAATTTAAAATAAAGGAGGAAATCCTATTTAAATAGTTCAAAGTGACCATGGCTTGAATGAGTTAAATATTTTATAGATTTAGGAAATTGAAGAGCTTTTATGAAATAAAGTGATTTATTTTTGAAATAATATGAATTTGAATTTAAACCATAAATGGATGAAATATTTAATATACATAAGCTTTTCTATTTGGAAGAATTATTTGGAATAAAGTGAAGCAAAATATTTCGAGTTATGGGCATGAAAAGATGAAACCCACTTTTAATTTTATAATCATAACTCATCATTTATAAATCATATTTTTGCACCTCTTAGCTTTGTGGAAAGTAGATTTCAAACTATATAACCGTTTTTAATGAATTTTAGTGAAATTATTGTTTTTGAGAATAAATTTTGGTATTAAATGAGTAGCTAGAAACGAACATGTTGATGAAAATTTGGTTTGAAAAGTGCTGAAGCAAAATGACAATATATTATGATTCCCTTATCTGATTTTTGTAAGTCCTTTTGGGTTGGAAAGGTATGACAAGGAACAACAACTTTTATATGAAATGCAATGCAAAATTTTGAACTTAAGTAAGGTTAAAAGATAAATTTAAAAGGAAAAAGATAAATTTAAAAGGATGTGCTTCCCTGTCGCGAAAATGCATGTTGCACATATCAACGTTGAACTCTTTTGATCGTAGCTTTCAAATGGTTTGTTCGGTTTGGACAATCTTTCCCATTTCGAAAAGCATTGAACATAAGAAACAACTTTTGTTTGAAGTGTTCTGCAAAATTTTGCAGTTACATATGCTAAAAATGCAAGTATTTATGGCGGGCCGGCACTTCCATTGCATTTCAAAATTTGATGCTTTTGGTAAAAATACTGTAACTTGAGTTGAAATTCACATTTTTATGATCCAGAAATTGTTTTGAAAGCTAACACACTATGCAACAATTTACTCTTCGATATTGTTGTCTACTTTTGTGTTTTAGACTTTTGAAAGTTTGTCGAAATCGGCTTAAACCAAAATGTTTTTATAGTTGATGGTTGCATACTTATCATTCTTCTTTTCCATATGAAAAAATGTTTAAATTTGAGTTAAGAATAGGTGTACAAGAGGACTATTTAGACTAATAGGCGATGATAGCTCGCTTTTACTCGCTTAATAATAAGCTGATTTGCTTCATATGCTAAGTAAAGGTAGTTTTTACGCCATATGAGAGTATATTATGATATTATCTTATTTTCCTGTGTTTCGTGATGCCCCATGTTGGGATGTATATTGATTTTGTGATTATACCATGTTTTGATTTTTTGAAATGCTCTCCATATAAAGGAGACTTGTTTGACAATGAATTTTCTATCGAGTTAGAAAACCATTGACAAATTTTGAAATAAAAACAACCGCAAGCGCACGACATACAATTTTAGTACGTGGCGAGTCGGGTTGATCCGTAGGGAATTTTTAAGATTTTAAAACTTTCTAATCAATCAAATTAGACCAAAATGAGAGAGGATTGTTAACTAACATCAAAATGAAGCTAAAACTTAGAATGAAAATGTGATTAAAAACTATGCGATTAGAAAACTATTTAGAGGCAAATCCACTCTCATATTTATGTAAATTAACAAACATACAAACTATGATCTCTATTTTTGATATTAAGTGACATAAGTGTTGCATTTATCATAAGTGTTTGTACCAAAATTGGGCACAACACTCTTCGGAAGTCTTTGAAGAGATAAAGTGAAGAAATTAAATGTAAAAAGAGGATTTATCTAACAAAAACTCCAAATTTCAGAAATGAGAATAATTAAAATGTAGGGAGACACAAGAATTTAGAGTGGTTCGACGTATTACCTACATCCACTATGAAGTAGTTTGCTTTATTGATCTTTCTTTGATGTTTACAATTGATTTCAGCAAATTACAGCGAATAACCATGATTTGCAACAGTGAAATTCGTTGGTAGCAGCAGTAATGGAGTTCAGATCTGGATCTGGCAGAGTCCGAGTGTTGGAGATCTCAAAGAGGAAGAAGAACCCCTTTTCTGTTGGCTTTGGGGGTCTATTTATAGGTGTAGGAGGCTGATATTTCGCTCAGATCTCGAGAGACCCTCTCTGGCACGTGACCAGGCCCGCGCGCCCAAGCCCATGAAGTTTCGGTCCGATCCGTGATCGATACGAACAGATTTCATATCGATCAAGATTTCATCCAATGGAGTTGAAATTTGGCGTGGACATTCTTTAGAATGCACGTAGTCTTCTGTGAAAATTTCATAGCATTTGGACTTGTAGATTAGGAGATATGATCGATACGAATTGGGATTCTCGGTAGGCTGTTTGGTTCGACTCGCTCTGTTTGAATCGCTTCCGTTCGACTCGGTGACATGGCGCTCGAGTCTTTGGGTCATTCTGCTTTTGATGTTGTTTCGATCGAGTCGAACTGTGCATTGATTGAGCAAGTCGAACTGTGCATCGAAAGAGCGAGTCGAAGTGGAGCTTCCTAAGAGATTCGAACATTGGCTTCGCCAATGGAGTCGAAGTTGATGGAGTCGAAGTTGATGGAGTCGAACATTGGTTTGAACAGAGAAAGTCGAAGGAGTCGCTTATGATGGTCGCGAAGCGAGTCGAAGGGAGCGAGTCGAAGTTGGCTTCTGGTGGTTGCGAAGCGAGTCGAAGGAGTCACTTTTGATGGTCGCGAAGCGAGTCGAAGGGAGCGAGTCGAAGTTGGCTTCGAAGTTGGATTCCCCAATGGTTGCGAACGGAGTGAGTCGAAGTGGAGCTTCCTAAGAGATTCGAACATTGGCTTCGCCAATGGAGTCGAAGTTGATGGAGTCGAAGTTGATGGAGTCGAACATTGGTTTGAACAGAGAAAGTCGAAGGAGTCGCTTATGATGGCCGCGAAGCGAGTCGAAGGGAGCGAGTCGAAGTTGGCTTCTGGTGGTTGCGAAGCGAGTCGAAGGAGTCACTTTTGATGGTCGCGAAGCGAGTCGAAGGGAGCAAGTCGAAGTTGGCTTCGAAGTTGGATTCCCCAATGGTTGCGAACGGAGTGAGTCGAAGTATGGCTCGAAGTGAAGCGAGTCGAAATGTGCACTCCCTATGGATTCGAACCAGAGCGAGTCGAAGGAGGCTGTTCTTAACCAATTTTGTATCGTTCACAACTTGAGCATACGAACTCGGATTGACTCCAGATTTGGAACGTTGACTCTCATAGCTTAGGTTGTCATGTCATATCAATTTTGGCTCGATCCGGACTTGGACAAAATTCGTCGATATCCATAGTGAGCCTGTGTATAACTGATCTCTAGGACGGGCCGTCACTGGTTACTAGTCAATTCCTTGGTGTCACGGCCTTGCCAAAAGGCAGGATAACATTTGCCCCCCAAAGTACGTCTTGCGAAAACATGATGTGCTTTGAAGTGCTGCAATCTTCATTCTGAATAGGTGTCGTCCTTTCGATGAAAGCTGTAATCTTCGACTGTTTCGTTTGATAATGTAAGCTGTTGACGGTCAACCGCTGTACCCTATATTGCTGTGACTGATTGTTGTATGCTAGCGGTTAGCCGTTTGTTGTTGTAATTGTTATTAGACGAGTTTCCATTTCCTGTAAATCTGGAATATTGAATATTAGTCCGACATACATGCATATAGGTTAACCTGACTCTCGTTGACGTTTGTACGCTCACGAGTCGTTGCCAATTTATTTTATATGGAATTCTGTATCGATCCTCTCCTGAATCGATGTGAAGGGTTGAAGCATTGAGGACGTCTTTCACTGAATTTGTGGATGCGAAGTGAGTATTTCGATTCGATGGAGTTGGCCTCTAGAAGTCATGGTTTTATGGATTCGAACTGGACAGGGGACGGAGTCGAAGTGTAGATGGAGTCGAATTGATTGCTTGTTGTGCTGCACTGGAGACGGAGTCGAAATGATTGCTTGTTGTGCTACACCGGAGATGGAGTCGAAGACAAGCGATACGAAGGGGAGCTTCACATCAACGCACTGGAGAGGGAGTCGAAACGCGTGTTCGAATCCACCGGGATACGAATCGTTTATTCCCTTTGTTTTCGAGTCCATATAAATACTTTGTACTTAGCCATTTTTCCACTTTTACCTTTCGCTTTCCTTCCTTGCCTTCGTATCGCTCAGAAACTCGAGAAGAAAGAAGAAAACAATCTTGCCTTTGAACTGATTCATCCCTTCAATTGCTCGAACTAACTGATAGATTTAGGTAATCCTTTAAGCGGACCCAACGCATAAGCGATGAGACTCGGTTTTTAATATCAAATCAACCAGAGTTGTGATCGATCGAAAGTTCCATGGCCTCGGCTTCGTGTCGATCTGAGGAGGGGTTTCGAGAGGATGAGGCGGAGGCCTTTGTATTGATCGATGGTGGAGCTTTGCATCGAGTCAAATGCTCTGAATCTATGGATCGATACGAAGGGGCTGTGTCTGATCGATTTGAAACGATGGCCTTCGATCGAATCGAAGTGGGTGGCTTTGGAGCGAGTCGAAGTGGATGGCTAGGATTGAGTCAAAGTGCGTAGCCTTGGGAGCGAGTCGAACTGCGTAGTCTTGGGAGCGAGTCGAACTACGTAGTCTTGGGAGCGAGTCGAACTGGAGGCTTTGGGATCGAGTCAGAGTGTTGCGCTCCGATCGATTCGAAATCCTTAGCCCCTTGATCGAGTCGAACTTGCATTCCAACCTTTCGACCGAGTCTGACTCATACGCACACGACCATAACTTATTGATGCGAACACGGCTCTCGTGAGCAATAAATTGGACATTAAAAATTTGAAACTCCTTGCACATTCGAACAATTGACTCCCAAGCTTCAAACTTACATAACTGGACTCAACCGTTTTTCCGCATATCTGATTGCCCATCGAAGCTTGTCGATGGAACTGCAACTCTAACATAACTTCAACAAACTTTAACTAGGACTGATTGCTAATAACCGGATGGCACGGTTACGATGGTCAACAATGACGGTCCTTCCGACTGAATTCTGAAGTTTCGTCGTTTACATGCTTTCTTTAATCCTGTAGATCTTCTCAAATGATATACAGTACTGCACTGCACAACACACACTCACACACTTTACACTGGGGGATGCATGAGTGTTATTGCCTATTTAACAATGATTTTTCATAAGCTAGCTATTCATGGAACCCTCAAGTTCACAGCAGCAGGAACTCCCGAGTTCTATTCCTCCAACCATAGAGATACCGGTTATTGAAGCCGAAGTTATAGACCCAGCTCCGGACGATCGTCCGGGTGACCGGTTTATTTGTAATCCACAAGATTCAGTGTCGTTGGGTATCTCCGAAGATATGCTAGGATGGATTTGCTTGAGGCACGGTTTGTCGCTCGACGACGTGCTACTTCCTGGGCCAAATGACAGGCCAGACGATCCCCCGGAAGGGTTTACTGCTTTCAACCGTCACGCTTGCACAGCGGGGACACTCCCTCCCTTCAACCAATATATAAGGGAGATGTTATCATTTCTTGGCATAGCTCCATCTCAGCTACATCCCAACGGGTATGCCTTGTTGAACAACACCTTTGTCCTGTTTATGAAGATCCTCTTTCGACCGCCGAAGCCGATCGAAATCAGATATTTATTCAACGTCAAGAGCCGTGGAGACAGCCCTTCTTTCACCTTCCTGGAAGCGGTCAGAAACTGCCACATTGTACTGGGCTCCTGGGGAAGGCTAAGTTATTATAAAACCGAATGGTTCTACGTTCGGTGCCTCCCTGGATTCGCTAGGCGGTGGTTGGATAGACGTAAGTGTTGCCCTTTCTCTCTTGAATCATTGAGATATTAGTAACCGACTTCAAAACTAACATACTTTTCCTTTTTTATAGCCGCCATCTCTCGTCCTGACGGCGCATACTTCAGAGAGATTGTTCAGATTCTTCAAGCGTTTCCGGGCGAAGAGAGGCATATCGACCTGGTTTTGTTTGACAGAAATTTGAGGACTGTCGGGCTGATAGAACGGAGGCAGAGCATACATCTAGAAGGGATACATAGAGTGGTCCCGAGGAAACGGGTGAAGCGCAAAGCGCCCACAGTCGTGATAGCCGAAGAAGTTGATCCAGAAAAAACGCCTACCGATACCGAGCTCCCAGCTGGGCCCTCTGCCGATGTCCAGGATTCGGGAGGAAGAAGAAAAGGTAAGGCTGCTGCTTACAAACGCTCTAAATCCGAGAGATTTAAATCCGTGGTCATGTCTTTACCTTTCCCGGGGATTAGAATTTCGAAGGCTCCTCCCCCGCAAGTAAAGAGTCCTTTTGCAGGGCTCGCTGATATTCCGATTCCGGATTTTGTGTCGTCTCAACATGACGCCGGATGGAGGAGCTTGATAATGCTCTCGAATTGAGCGGGTCGCTTGCTATGAGTGCGGCCGACATTTCCGGTTGGTCGGGGGGCTGCACATGCATACACTTCACTACACTACATGATTCACAACTGTAAATCGTCCAACTTAGGAAATCATTAACTCTTCTTTCGTTTTTCATTTTCAGGTACTATGTCTGGAAGGGGATCGATGCTCGGGAATCTCCGCTCGGCCCGAAAGGCTTCTTCTTATTACGATTCCCGCAGGAGGGATTCAGATAGAGATCGCGATCGCGAGTATTGTAATCAGGACAGGTATGGGCGTGATAGGGACAGGAAACACAGACATCGGTCTAGATCACGCTCTCCTCCTCCTAGACTCCCATCTCCACCCCCAATTATTGTTCCACACCCGCCAGAGCCTTCCCGTCACAGGCCATCTTCCCATACTTCTAGATCTAAGACTCATCTTCAGAGAGTCGAGACCACGGCTCCCATATTTGCAGAGCAGGTCCCAGCTGATCCCACAGGAGAAGGGGCCCTTAAATTGGCTCAGATGAGGAAGGACTTTCCGAACATTTGCTTCGATGGCTATGTCTTCCCGCCACACTTAAAAAGAATTTCATCTGGAGTGGAAGGCACGATGCATGATTACGTTCATGACATCTATACCCAGTACAGGGAGTGGGTAAAGGCTGCAGAGAAAGCTTCTAAGGTGGCCTTTGAGTGAGCCAAAGCGCTTGAGAAAATGGAGTCCGAATTTGCTCAAAGGGACCGGATCATTCAAGTGCTCACTGCTGAGTCCGAGTCCTCTCGGAAATCTGAAATCGCGGCCACCAAAAAAGCTGATGAAGCAAATGTGGCCATGGAGAGGCTGAGGCAGACACATGTTGCCCTGGTGGAGGAGATGGGCCACCGGAACACTACAGTTACCGCCGAGCGGGATGCGGCGGTCAAGGAGCTCAACGAACTCCAGGCCAAATTCGCCGACATGGCCAAGGAAAGGGATGATGCAAACAGCGCAGCCCAGGAGGCGTGCGAGCAGACTGTTCTGCTTAAGGGTGAGCGGGATGCAGCTGTGGCTAAAGTCCACAAGGTGGAGGCTGAGGTTGAGGAGAGAGTGAAGTCGGCCGAGTCCAGGCTAGAGGCTGACATCGAAGACCTTCTCGTTGTTTACAATGCTAACGTGCGGAAGTACAGGGGTCTAGCCTGGCTCGATGATTACCCAACACATCTTTATAACGCTTAGGGCCGACTGGTTGAGGAAGAGAAAGAGGCGCATCAGGGCGAGTCTGTGGATGAATTTGAACTCGAGAATCGCATTCTGATTGAAGATGAAACGAAGATTCTTCACGAGTCAATGATTTTGCATGAGAAGGAAAGACTTGGCGCCCAACACTTTGAAGTGGGAGAGGGTTCCGGGGTTGACCGCCATGAAGCAAGTCTTGAAGTTCCAGTGTCAACCCAGCCTAAATCCTCGTCTGCGGTCGATCCCCAAGCCGTTCCTGCTTACGATCCGGATCAGCCGCAGATGCCTCTGGCTACAGCGCAAGTGAGTGAAGCTGTTCCGCCGCCGTCAAGTCAAACTGAGGAAGGTATTCTGAACATTCCACATATCTTTCTTATGTCAAAATCTCCGTCCGAGTTAAGTTCTTACAGTTTTCTTACTCTTTGTCCAGTGATCGACGCTGCACCGGCCATGCCTCCTGCTACTCAAGAACCATATCAAACGCAGGAGGCTATCCCGACCGAAGCAATCACTGTGAGTACAGCTTCCCCGCTTGATGATATGTAGGGGAGTACGATTATGTTTGATGAGCAGCTGATGGATGAACTCTTTCGTCATCACGGCGATCCTCTTGCCGACTTGTCGTCTGCTATGAGTGGAAGCGATCTCGCTACAAGCTCTTCAATGCCGACTGCTGATGCCCCCAGCGGGGCTCGGGCAGTTACCGAAGAGGATATTTTCGCTCAAATTGATGCTGAAATGGCAGCAGCGGCTCACGGTGGCAGTTTTGGAGGTGGGATGGCAACACCGGGACCTGCTCCGCTTAGCATGATATCTCCCAGTGGTGCTGTCTTTATTACCAGCGTGCCCATTCCTCCTTCTATACTTAATCCCGTTCCTCCGACTCCGCCCGCAGGGAGCATTCCTATCCATTCGAGTTCGGAGGAGGATGTTGATATAATTCCTTCGCCTGAAGACCAATCGCCGAAAAGCAAAGGCTCGAAGAGGAAGATTAGCGGTGGCTCTAGCGGGTCTACACCGAGAAGGAAGCCAAGGAAGAAGAAAGATTAAACATGCTTCCCCGGTTTATTGTGACTTGCATTTTGCTAGCCGTGTATAGATGCGGGTTCGGCCCCTGCTAGTAGGAATTTTTGGGAACTTGTATACGAACTTCTTTTATAAACAATAGAAATGAAACTTCTCTTTTTTGGTTTCTTTTCTGTCATTGTGTATTTGTCCAAGTGTTTCAATATCTGAAGTGTACTTGTGAAGTTTTAGCTTTCGAACCAAGTTTGTTTTTGTTCGCCAAGTTCGGAAACTGTGGACATGGTTTGCGACCGGGAAGCGAGTTGAATTTTGACGTCGCATTGCTTCAGTCGATGGTTGATGCTTAAGTCTTGCCCCCCAGTCTTGGTGGTGTGTTGTAAAACATCAGTCAGCGATCGCTCTTTTCTTATAGCAGGTCGAGTCTAGTGCCACTGAATGGGTGTTTGAGACAAATGGAGATTGAGCGGTTTATTCACGCTTGTCCGATCGTCGACGATCATATCCATGCTCCGGGGATTCTCATTTGTTTATTGGCGGTTGGTTACGCCGGCTTAAGCTTTAACCATATGTCCGCGATCTGGGGATTTGGAATTGGCATTTGTACTCCGACTCGCGCTCTGGGAACTCGGAATTGATGTTTATACTCCGACTCACACTCTGGGAGTTCAGAGTTGATATCTATACTCCGCTTCGCACTCTGGGAATACGGAGTTGGTGTTTATACTCCGGTTCGCACTCTGGGAATACGGAGTTGATGGTGTTTATACTCCGGTTCACATTCTGGGAACTCGGAGTTGATGTTTATACTCCGCTTCTCACTCTGGGAATACGAAGTTGATGTTTATACTCCGCTTCGCACTCTGGGAATACGGAGTTGATAGTGTTTATACTCCGGTTCGCACTCTAGGAACTCGGAGTTGATGTTTATACTCCGCTTCGCACTCTGGGAATACGGAGTTGATGTTTATACTCCGGCTCGCGCTCTGGGAGTTCGGAGTTGATGTTTATACTCCGGTTCGCACTCTGGGAACTCGAAGTTGATGTTTATACTCCGACGCGCGCTCTGGGAGTTCGGAGTTGATGTTTATACTCCGACTCGCGCTTTGGGAGTTCGGAGTTGATGTTTATACTCCGGTTCGCACTCTGGGAACTCGGAGTTGATGTTTATACTCCGACTCGCGCTCTGGGAACTCGGAGTTGATGAAGGATTGTCGTGTATCAATCCTTTTTTGACTTTGATGTGATGGCTTGTCCCCGAGCTCGGGTTTCACTTAGCGAGTGATTGGTTGCATCGCAGTCACTCTCTATTTGAATAAATTCCACCGTATGGTGAAACTTAGCTCTCCATGCATTGATGGTCATATGAAGCATTTCAAGTAAATCACAGCTCTGGCTCGAAGAGATTGCATTTTATTGCTGAAATAAGAAAGTATGGCAAAGTCAGTTGCCTTATTACAAGTTCTAATTTCGAAATGCAGAAACAAATTGCAGAAAAGGAAAGTAAACTAAATGGATAAAGATAGCCTGTCATATGTAATAGCGGCGAAGGCTCTCGCTATTCCAAGCTCTTGGCAGAGTAAGACCGTCGACGGTTGATAACTTGAATGTGCCGTCTTTGAGCCTTCGTTCAATAACATACGGTCCTTCCCATGTCGGCTTCATATGCGAAGGAACCAGATAGATTCTTTTTAAGACGAGATCGCCCAGTTTGAAGGTTCGCGGACGGACCTTGGCGTTGTACAATCGGGCGACTCGACTTCAATGCGCAGCTGCCCTCAAATCAGCTTCTTCGCGCTTCTCATCTAGTAGATCGAGAGATTCGGCAAGTAATATAGCATTTGTCTTTGGATCATAGTATGTCACACAATGAGAATGTACTTCTAGTTCAACTGGAATAATGGCTTCTGAACCGTAAGAGAGAGAGAATGGAGTGTGGCCGGTCGCGGACTTGTGGGTTGTTCGGTAAGCCCATAGAGCCATAGGAAGTTCATCGACCCACTTGCCCCCAACCTTTTCCAGTCGTTTTTTCAAGATGGATTTTAAAACTTTATTAACTGCTTCGACCTGTCCGTTTGCATGAGGGTGTGCAACTGCAGAGAATTTATTTTGGATGTAAAATCATTTGCAGAAATCTTTAAATTCAGCACTGTCGAATTGGGTTCCGTTGTTCGTAATAATGGTGTGCGGGAGACCGAATCGACAGATGATGTTACGAACCACAAATTTGATTACTTTCTTCGTTGTAATGGCAGCGAGAGCTTCGGCTTCAGCCTACTTTGTAAAGTAATCAACTGCGACGATGGCGTACTTCGCACCACCCTTTGCCAAGGGTAGAGCCCCGATGATGTCGATGCCCCACATTGCGAACGGCCATGGGCTGACCATTTGTGTTATCTCGGTGGGAGGAGCTCTAGGAATTCGGGCATATTTCTGGCACCTATCACATTTATTTGACACATCACGATTCACGGTAGGCCAGTAATATCCGTAGCGAAGTATTTTCTTGGCAAGTGCTTGCCCCCCGGTGTGATCTCCACATTCTCCCTCGTGCACATCGCGCAAAACTTGTTTAATTTCATCGTGAGCGATACACCGGAGTAGGGGGACTGAGTACCCCCTTCTTTACATGAGTCCATTATGGATGGTAAATCGTGAGGCCTTCCGAAGGACTTGTCTCTTTTCACTCCTGCGCTCCGGCAGGGTTTCGTGCTCGATGTAATTTCTGAGTGGGGTCAACCATGAATCCTTTTCGGGAACGGTTTCGCATACCCAGTTTATTTCTGTCTGGTCGATGCTTGGGGAAGATAGCATTTCTACGGGAACGAGGCCCATTTGCTGAGCTTCACCTGTGCTGGCTAGCTTCGCCAATGAATCGGCCTTTTGGTTGCGCTCCCGAGGTATACAATAGATTGTGTAGTACTCGAACTGATTCAGTCTTCCTGAACTCGAGCTAAGCAAGCTGCCAACCTTCGATCTCTTGCCTGATACTCTCCCCGTACTTGACACACAACCAATTGTGAGTCGCAATAAATTTCAACTGCGATGATTCTCAAATCCCTAGCCAGTTTTAAACCAGCTAAGAGGGCTTCGTATTTAGCTTCATTATTAGTCGCATGAAAATCGAACTTCACAGCATAGCATATGGATCGGCCTTCGGGGGTTTCGAGTACAACACCAGCGCCCGAACACCGGTCGTTTGATGCACCATCAGTATACAGCTTCCAGACGTATTCAGGGGATTTACTGGTTTCGGGCAAGTCCTCTGGAATGGTAAATTCAACTATGAAATCAGCGAGGACTTGTCCTTGGATTGCTCGTCTTGGAGTGTAAGTAATATCAAACTGACTCAGTTCGATGTTCCACTTGAGTAACCTACCAGATATCTCAGGCCACGAAAGGACCTGTCGTAACGGCTGGTCGGTGTAAACAACAATGGGATGTGCCTGGAAATACGGTCGGAGTTTTCTTGATGCAATTACAAGGCAGTAGGCCAACTTTTCTAGCTTTGGATAGTTCCTTTCAGCCCCAGTCAACCGCTTGCTGACGTAGTATACTGGTTTCTGTATCCCGTCTTCTTCTCGAACCAAGGCAGCGCTAATAGCGTTTTCTGATATCGCCAAGTATGTGTACAACTTCTCATGATCAATAAGCTTTGACGATATTGGCGGTGTGGATAGATGTTGAACTAGTGGTTGGAAAGCGCCCTCACACTCCGTGGTCCATTCAAAATTGCGTTTTCATTTTTGGATCAGATCGAAGAAGGGAATGCATTTGTCAGTGGACTTTGAAATGAACCTGCTCAATGCTGCTACCTTTCCATTAAGACTCTGGACTTGCTTTATAGTCTTCGGAGTTTCCAGATTTCTGATTGCCCAAATCTTTTCAGGATTAGCTTCGATTCCCCGAGCGTTAACGATGAACCCGAGGAACTTTCCGGATGCAACTCCAAAGTGACATTTCAGTGGGTTGAGCTTCATTTTGTATTCTCGAAGTATGTTGAACATAGTTTCCAGGTCTTTTACATGGTCGGTGGAGAGTCGTGACTTCACAAGCATGTCGTCTACATATACTTCCATTGTTTTCCCGATTTGATTGGCAAACATCCGATTGACCAATCATTGATAAGTAGCCCCGGCGTTCTTGAGTCCGAACGGCATAACCTTGTAACAGTAAAGTCCCAGATTGGTTACGAAGCTGGTATGTTCTTGATCAGGTAAATGCATCTGTATCTGATTGTAGCCAGAATACGCGTCCATGAAGGATAAGAGTTCATGCCCAGCTGTCGAATCTACTAGCTGATCAATTTTGGGAAGCGGGAAGCTGTCTTTGGGACATTCTTTATTCAGATCGGAATAATCGACACACGTTCTCCACTTTCCGTTCGGCTTTCGGACGAGCACGGGATTCGACACCCATTCAGGATATAGGGCATCCCGAATGAACCCGTTCGCTTTGAGCTTTTCCACTTCCTCTTTAAGGGCAGCAGATCTCTCTGGATCCATACCGCGCCTTTTCTGTTTGACCGGGACATGCTGCAGATCAATGTTCAGGGTGTGGCTCGCGATGTCCAGCGAGATCCCACACATATCGGAATGTGTCCAGGCAAATACGTCAAGATTTGCCCGCAGAAATTCAACCAATTCCTCTTGAGTTTGCTGGCCTAGCTGAGATCCAATCTTTATCATTTTCGAATCATCGTCATTGTCAACTGGGACATCGATCGTCAGTTCGGCCGGGGATGCTTGACTTTCTTTAGATTCTCCTTCGTCTTCAGTTTCTCTCGGGTCAAGATCCTTGAGGAATTGGCTGGGGTGCCCGGGCCTGGGCCCGGGCGTTAATTGTCAATTATTAGCAAAAGGGACGCAGAGAGATTCCTCTATGCCCTTTCCTTTCTCCTATCGCTGCGCCTCCCGCAGCTCAGCAACATAGCAGGCTCTGGCAGCAGCCTGATCTCCCTGAATGATTCCTATTCCATGATCAGTGGGAAACTTTAAAGTCAAACACCATGGGGTGATGGCTGCCCTGAATTCAGCGAGGGCCGGTCGGCCCAAGAAAGCATTATAAGGGGAGTCTATGTCCAAAACAATGAACTGTAGCATCCGTACTCTCTGTCGCTCTCCAACTCCCAACTCTACTGGCAGTTCCACCATTCCAGTGGGTATAGTAGCACTTCCGTTGAAACCATGGACTCGGGATTGGCAAGGCTTTAAGTCTGTGGCTTCCATTTTCATTTGATCATAAGCTCGTTTGAGCAAAATATTCACAGAGCTTCCACTGTCAACAAAGATCCTCTTCATCCAAGCGGGACCTACTTGTGCTGAGATGACCAGTGGATCGATAGTGGGGGCTTCGACTTTAACAACGTCTCTGTTCCTGAACACGATGTCATCTGTCATCATTTTCTGTTGCTTGGCCGGAGCCCCTTCATCAAAACTACTACAACACTCGAAGTCCGCATGCCTGATAGAACTGGCATACGACTCCATTTCCTTCCAGCTTCGATCTGCTGGGTGAGGACCACCACTTATTGTATTGATAACTAACCTCCCGCCCGTACGAGCGGGTTCCTCCTGTCTTTCCTGATCCGGCGCACGATTCTGATTTGATGGGCCCGCACCACCAGACTGCGGCGCCCGCACATAATGATCCAGCTTTCGCGCACGTATCAGTTTTTCAATGAGGTCTTGTAAGTGACGACACTCATTGGTGTTGTGGCCATAACTCTCATGGAATCTACAGAATTTTCCTGTTTGGATTTGCCTCTCAGTTGGCGGTTTTGGGGCAAGTTTCTTGTATTGCATGGTATTGCAGGTCTGCAAATACACATTTTCCAATGACGTGTTCGATGGAGTGTAATTATCGTACATGGAAGCTCTACGCCGTGGACCACGATTCTGATCGCGTTTTTTTCTTTGATTTCCATTGTCCCTCTGCTGATTCTGTTTATTTTGTACGTTCAATTGAATTTTCCCAGAACTATCTCCGGATTGTTTAACAGCGATGTTACTTTGTATTCCTTCGATGTTGGGCCCTGGGTCATCATGCTTCCTAGACTATTTCGCATCCTCCCTTCTCAGGAATTGGGCTGCCTTGGAATAGAAACGGTCCAATGACGCAGGTGGTTTTCCAGCTAACCAATTTCCGAACTCGGAATCAGCATCAATCCCCTTAGTCAATGCCATCAGGATAGAGTTATCATTGGGATTGCTTATTTCTGCACACGCAGCATGGAATCACTCCAAGTAACGTCTAAGTGTTTCTCCGGGGGCTTGTGTAACACTAGACAAAGTGTTAACGTCCTTAGGCCTCGCCACGTGCATACGGAATTGCTCGACAAACTTAGTGGCCATCTGGTCAAAGTTAGAGATGGATCGTGGTGGCAAACGAGTGAACCACATGGTAGAGATGCCCCCCAGGGAAATGGGGAAACTACGGCACTTCACTACGCCATCAGCTCTCGTAGCATTCATCAGCCATTCGTATTTTAGGACGTGTTGATTGGGATCAGAACTTCCTTCATAAACTGGCAAAGCTGGCATCCTGAAGTGCCGAGGTGGTTCTGCGTATAATACATCATCGGTAAAAGGGGTATGACTCCGGGAGATTCCCCAGTCGTCATTACTAAGACCCTGACTTTCACGGATCATTTGACAAATCATCGCTGGTATATCTGGCGTCCGGATACTAGGAGCATGTTGTACCAAGGTGTGGTCGGGTTCCACAGCGCGAGCCTGGACCGGACGCGGTCGACGGTCCGTGCCTCGCCTCCTTGGTTCAACATCCTCAGGGACATAAGGCTCAGGAGTCTGCTCTCGTTGGTTACGTTGAGGATCAGCTTGGTTTCTAGCATCACCTCCTCGTCCGGCAGTGGTGGTAGTAGCAATGTTGCCGGTAACATGGTAAGGAGCAGCACCTCCTCGAGACGAAGGTTCTGTACGGAGACTAGCGGATGGTCCAGTTCTTGGTTGCCCAAGATTTGAAGCAGGTTGGTGTCCCGTGGCTTGGGTGTAGCTTAAACCTAGCCGTGGGCGTGTGGATCTGGTTTGGCCATCAGAGGAGGCTGAACTCTCTGTGGAAGAATAAGAACCTTGGTCTCTTCTGGATCTTCTTCGCCTTTGGCGATTTAGCTGGTTAGTCAATTCTGTGTTGGCGCGCAGTTGTTCAGTTAGCTGCTGTCGACTTTGGGTCAACTCTTGAAGCAATATCTGGAATTCTTGTCTAGTGATTGGACCTGATGGATCTGAAGGCCCTGCAGCATTTTGGTTGGATGGAGGCGATTGCACGGGATTTTGTCGGTCCCGTGCTCCTTGATCAGCAGCTGTAGAAGTGGTATGTGTGCTCACCATAATGAATTGATGAAGTCCTTTCCTAGATCTGATTGCAAATCTGAATAGAATGGAAGGGCTTCAAAGTTCTAGATCTGGATCTTCTTCTTAGATTTGTGCAATCCAATATAGATAGGAGATCCAAAGAGCAGGAGAAAAATTGGGGTTTTCTCAGTGGAAGCACCAAAGTGTTTGTACCAAAATTGGGCACAACACTCTTCGGAAGTCTTTAAAGAGATAAAGTGAAGAAATTAAATGTAAAAAGAGGATTTATCTAACAAAAACTCCAAATTTCAGAAATGAGAATAATTAAAATGCAGGGAGACATAAGAATTTAGAGTGGTTCGACATATTGCCTACGTCCACTATGAAGTAGTTTGCTTTATTGATCTTTCTTTGATGTTTACAATTGATTTCAACAAATTATAGCGAATAACCATGATTTGCAGCAGTGAAATTCATTGGTAGCAGCAGTAATGGAGTTCAGATCTGGATCTGGCGGAGTCCGGGTGTTGGAGATCTCAAAGAGGAAGAAGAACCCCTTTTCTGTTGGCTTTGGGGGTCTATTTATAGGTGTAGGAGGCTGATATTTCGCTCAGATCTCAGGAGACCCTCTCTGGCACGTGACCAGGCCCGCGCGCCCAAGCCGTTAAACCTCTGGGTGTTCCCAGTAGGACGAGTGTTGTTTCATGAGGGTTTTCAGCGGTACCCACAAAATCCAAATGCAAAGTGAAAACATTTACAAAATGCAAGATTTATTTGCAATGGGATGAATGCAAGTTTTTGAAAAATATTTACAAATGAAGGATTTACTTTCAAATCGACACGAATAAGTTAAATATAAGTTCTGGTCAAAATTTCCAACAAAAACGAAGTTATCGTAACAAATAGACTATAATTTAACTCGTTGTTTCGATCGATAACACAATGTAACTATGAAATGGATCCTTATCGATTATCAAAGTTCATCAAAGTGGTATTTTAATTTCTTTTCAATAATAAGTCAAATCAAATAAGTTAAAATAGTGCTTGGATTTCATTTGCTTACTCTCTCTATTTTTTGAAAATTTTATTGACATTTACAATATTTACATATGCCTAACTCAGAAAACAGAGGCCAGATATATCATCCATGCACTGCCTTTCGAGCTTACGTGAGGGGAATACAGAGCATGGCGAGTGAACACTTATTGACTGTAGGCGTTATCAGTAAGAGAATTTCTATATACTTACACCTAACTCAGATAAACCGAGGCTAGATATACCGATCGTGCACTGCCTTTCGGGCTTATGTGAGAAGGGTACGGAGCATGGCGAGTGAACACACGAGTGTGAACACATGACTCTAGGTGTTAAAAAAATATACATATATACAAATGTTTTTTTACTTATATACATTTTTTTAAGAAGAGAGAATTTTGCAAAATCATCTTAGCACCATTTAACTTAGACGATAAAAATGTTATGTCCTTTACTTTAAATTTACCACTTTTTAAACAAAGATTTTCAATTAGAATATACTTCATAATTAAGACATATGAACCTTCCTATATACTAGTTAGACCATTGTTATTTGTAATCAAACTTCATTTTTATTTTCGTTAAGACAAATAAGTTTTCAAAAATTTCAATTTAATAACCAGAACTTATACTTATCCTATAGTGTTTCTTCAAAAATAAATCAAAATGCTAAAAATAAAATGTTTTTGAGATTTAGAAATTTTAAGATTATTTTTTTAGAGTTAAAAGAAAATGAAAATTCAAAAATGCCATGAAACTTAAAAATAATGAAAATGAGACTCCTCATCCACACTTAGTTTTAACGGGGAAAAATATGTACATATTTACAAAAGAGGGTTAACATTCTTACTAGACGTAGCTTGGCACATGAAGAATCATGAGCTCCTCCTCTTGGTTACTTGCAATTCCAAGAAAGGTTTCAAACGACGACCGTTGACTTTGAAAATCGATCCATCCATGGGGTTTTCTATTTCTACGGCACCATGTGGAAAAACAGTTCGTACCACAAATAGTCCGATCCATCTTGATTTAAGTTTCCTAGGGAATAAATGAAGTCTTGAGTCATATAAAATAACTTTTTGGTTAGGCGAAAACGTTTTTCTTAGGATTGACTTGTCATGAAAAACTTTTGTTTTTTCTTTGTAAATTTTCTCATTTTCATACGCGTCGTTCCTAAGTTCTTCTAGTTCGTTGAGTTGTAGTTTTCGGTTATCGCCAGCTTTATCGAGATCAAAGTTTAAGTTCTTTATTGCCCACAACGCTTTGTGTTCGATTTCAACTGGTAAATGGCAAGCTTTCCCGTAAACCAAACGAAATGGAGACATCCCAAGGTTAGTTTTAAAAGCAGTACGGTAAGCCCAAAGTGCGTCGGTCAATTTGTGAGACCAACCTTTTCAATTTTTATTGATAGTTTTCTCCATGATTTGTTTTATTTAACGATTTGAAACTTCAACTTACCCACAAGTTTGAGGATGATATGGAGTGGATAACTTGTGGGTTATCGAGTATTTCTTCATTAATGTTTAAAAGATCGATTGCAAAAATGGGTTCCATTATCATTGATTATTGTGCGAGGTGTGCCGAACCTCGAAAAGATGTTTTCTTTGAGAAATTTTACAATAATTCTATGGTCGTTGGTTTTGCAAGGAACGGCTTCGACCAATTTTGAGACGTAATCGATAGCGAGAAGGATATACAAGTTTCCAAAAGAATTGGGAAAAGGTCCCATAAAGTCGACACCCCAAACATCAAAGATTTCGATCGTAAGAATGGTGTTTAGAGGCATCGTATTTTGTCGAGAAATTCGTCTAAGCATTTGACATCAATCGTAAGTTTTACGAAATTCAAACGAGTCTTTGAAAAGAGAAGGCCAATAGAAACCACACTGAAGCACCTTTTTCGCAGTTTTTTGAGGACCGAAATGTCCACTGCATGCTTGATCATGGAAAAACGAAAGAACACTCCTGATCTCATTATCTGGAATGCAACGTCGGATGATTTGGTTAGGACAATATTTGAACAAGTATGGATCGTCGCAATAGAAATACTTCACTTGGGACATGAATTTGCATTTGTCCTATTTGGACCAAGATGAGGGAGTTTCTTTAGTGACTAAGTAGTTCACTATATCAACGTACCATGGATCGATAGAAATTGGAAGAAGTTGTTCATCAGGGAAGTTTTCATTGATTGGCAAAGAAGATGGTGCGTTCGGAAGACGAGACAAGTGATCAGCTATGACATTATCGGATCCTTTTTTGTCTTCGATTTTAAGGTCAAATTCTTGAAGTAAAAGGATCCAATGAATCAAACGGGATTTAGCATCCTTTTTGGCAAAAAGGTATCGAAGAACAGTATGGTCAGTGTAGACCGTGATGTGTGAACCTATCAAGTAAGGTCGAAACTTTTCGAGCGCAAAAACAACAGCTAGAAGCTCTTTTTCGGTTGTTGTGTAGTTGAGTTGAGTGTCGTTCAAAGTCATACTTGCATAGTAAATGACATGAAGGATTTTTTTAATGCGTTGTCCTAAGACAACACCAACTGCAAAGTTAGAAGCGTCACACATTAATTCAAATGGGAAATCCCAATTGGATGCGCAAATGATTGGAGCAGAAATGAGTTCGTTTTTGAGACGTTCGAAAGAAGAGATACAATCAGAGTTAAAATCGAAAGGAACGTCTTTTCCAAGAAGAGTTGTCAAAGGACGAGTGATTTTGCTAAAGTCTTTCACAAAGCGTCGGTAAAAGCCAGCGTGTCCTAGAAATGATGGAATGTCCTTAACAGATTTAGGAATGGGTAGGTTTGCAATTACATCAACTTTTGCTTTATCTACCTCAATGCCTTTATTTGAGATGATATGTCCAAGGACTATGCCTTGTTTGACCATAAAGTGGCATTTTTCCCAATTCAATGTCAAATATTTTTCTTTATATCGATTTAGAACCAACTCGAGATGATGTAAACAATCGAAAAAAGAATCACCAAAGATAGAGAAATCGTCCATAAAAACTTCTAGAAAGCGTTCAAACATGTCAAAAAAGGTGCCAACCATGCATCGTTGGAAAGTAGCAGGAGCTTTACAAAGTCCGAATGGACACGTGAAAGTTGTTTTCTCTTGATCTTCGAGAGCGATTGGAATTTGGTTATAGCCGGAATAACCGTCAAGGAAGCAGTAGAATTTGTGGCCAGCCAAACCTTCGAGCATTTGGTCAATGAACGGAAGAGAGAAGTAATCATTTCGTGTTGCAGCATTTAATTTTCGATAATCAATGCAAACATGCCAACTATTTTGAGTCCGAGTAGGAATAAGTTCATTATCATCGTTTGTTATAATGGTAAGTCCGGACTTTTTAGGCACGACATGAATTAGGCTATCCCATGGGCTATCGGAGATAGGATATATGATACCGTTATCGAGGAGCTTAAGAATTTCGTCATGAACCGTATCTTTCATTTTTGGGTTAAGCCTCTATTGCGCATCACGAGTGGGTTTGGCTTCGTAAATTAAGTAAATGCGATGTCGGACAATAGCAGGGCTAATTCCCTTAATATCGGTAATGGACCACTCATTTGCTTCTCTGTTTTTCGAAAGAATAGAGAGAAGAGAAGCTTCTTAGTCAAGACAAAGATCGTTAGAAATTATGACAGGACAAGTTTTGTTTTCACCTAAGTATGCGTACTTAAGGTGATGGGGAAGTGGTTTGAAGTCCAACTTAGGGAGTTGCTCGATCAAAGAATTGGGTTGAGATTCGGACTCAACTGGAAGTGATTCAAAGGGAAGAGTATATTCAATCTCGTTAAGGATTTTGTGAAACAATTTTTCGTATTCAGCTTCGCGTTAGTCATTAAGGTTAAGTGTCTCGTTTTCAAAATTTTCATGAATGGCACTAAATTCCAATGTTTGGTCGCGAGGTTCATTTGATTGGCTTTCAAGATTGAAAATGTTGAGATCCAAAGTCATGTTTCCAAAAGAGATTTTCATCTAACCGTTACGATAATTGATTAAGACATTTGAGGTGGCTAAGAATGGTTGGCCTAAAATCAATGGAATTTGACTCGCGGGATTTGTCACAGGTTGTGTTTCGAGAACGATAAAATCAATGGGGAATATGAATTGCCCTACTCGAATGAGCATGTCCTCGATTTCTCCCACGGGCTTCTTAATGGAACGATCGGCGAATTGAAGCATAACTTTTGTGGGTTTGAGCTCACCTAAGTCTAATTGTTCATACATGGAGTATGGAATCAAGTTGACACTCGTGCCTAAGTCAATCAAACATTTGTTAATTGTCTTCTCTCCAATTGTACACGAAATCGTAGGGCAGCCAGGATCTTTGTATTTTACGGGCATGGATTGGGACAAGACTTCACTCAAACTGGCAGCAAAGAAGACTTTTTTGGGCACTTGAGTGTGTCGCTTTTGGGTACACAAGTCCTTAAGAAATTTCACGTATGTTGGGACTTGCTGAACGATGTCAAGAAGCAGAATGTTAACTTTGACTTGTTTAAAAATTTCCAACATCTTTTCCATTTGATCCGAGTGTTTCTTGGGTCAGAGACGATGTGGAAATGGAACACGATACTTGGTAGGCGGGTCTACTCGAATAGAAGAAGAATTTTGATCAGCATTTGATTCAACGTTTGGCTCCACGTTCTGTTCCGATTCGTTTGAAGTGTCGAGAGAGGTTTCCGGTAAATCGTTTGGGTTAACGACTTGATTATCGATTTGTTTACCGGAACGTAAAGTTTTAAAGCATTCAATTGGGTGACGTTGCTATCTTGAACAACATGGGCTTGATTTGAATTTGCATTTTGATTTCTGGGATTTAGAATTGGATAGCTTGGGAATGTGCCTCATTCACGTTTGCTCACAGACGTGGCTAATTGACTCATTTGCATTTTAAGTTTTGCAATCGATTGGTTTTTGTTTTGTATATACGAGGTCAATAAATTTTACAAATTGCTGTTTGATTGAAGACTTTGAGTAGTTGCTTTAGCTAACGTTTCAAGAGTTTTCTCAAGCGAAGTTAAACGTTTATCGTCTTGGGGAGGGTGAGCAGCATTTGGTTGAAAATTTGATTGTTGTGGTTGATTATGAGACGGACCCGCAAAGTTTGGTTGAAAATTGTTGGGCTGAAAGGGAGGATTCGAAGCATTATTTGGAAATGCTTGAAAATTGGGACGAATCATATTTATGTTGGGATTGTTTTGGTTCCAAGAAAAATTCGGATGATTTCTCCAACCAGGATTGTACGTTGGAGAAAACCGGTCGTTTTTGGCTTTATTGAAAGCATTGGTTTGTTCGACAGAATTAAGTCACTGATTGGCTATATGATTAGGATCGTTACATTTATAACACATGGGTTAGGAAGCTTGGTTCATTTGATTCGATGGGAAAACATTATCGAATTTTTTAATCATTGCGTCGATCTTAGCTTCCAAAGCCAACGAAGATCCTATCGAGTGTGCGCTCGATCGTGAGTAAATTGATTTTTCGTTCGGACGTTCCCATTGGGATGACTTTTCGACGAGGTTTTCAAGAAATTGCCAAGCATCGTCGTGATGTTGAGCAAGAAAGTTGCCTTGGCACATTGATTCGAGCATGGTTCATGAGCTGTTTTCGAGTCCATTGTATAAGATTTGGCAGATCGTTCATTTTTCGAAGTTATGGTGTGGACATTTTATCGAAAGCTCTTTGAATCTTTCAAAATATTTTCCAAATGGTTCTCCCCTAAATTGATGAAAATTGACGATTTCGTTTCGGATTTTACTCATTTTTTCCAAGGGGTAGAACTTTTTTAAGAAAGCTTTTATGAATTCATCCCAAGTTTTAATCGAGTTAGATGGTAAGTTGTACAACCATTTTTCAGCGTAATCCGTAAGAGCGAATGGGATTAATCGAAGTTTAATTCCGTCATTGGAAAGTTGTTGAAGTTTCATGGTTGTACAAACTTGTTTGAATTTAGTCAAGAAAATGTATGGGTCATCGTGTTCAAAATTGCCAAATTTTGGAAGCATGGCAATATGGTTCGAGTGAATTTCGAAATGGCTACCCGTAGGGGCGGGTAACGTGATGCACGATGGAATAGAAACTCTATCGGGAAAGATTCTATTCATAAGAGTTCGAGGGGCGTTCTCGTTCGCCATTTCGGGAGGATCGTTTGTTCGAGTTAGACGGTTAGTTGTTGAGTCGCGAGTCCAACGATTTGTTATTGTGTCATGAGTCCAAGTACTCATGCACAAGTGAAAGTCGAGAAGAGAAAGAAGTTAGAATCGAGTTTAGAGAATGAAACAAGATTTGGAAAATGAAGTGAAAAATTGTTTTTGTTTTTGTTTTTTTTAAAAAGAAAACAAACTATTTACTAAGTGAAATTTATTTTTCAAAAGAAAAGTTTGAATTTTGTTTTTTTAGCTTTTCAAATTTTTATACGTTTTTGTTTTTGTAAATTCCTTTTCTTTTTTTTTTAAATTTTCAGATTTTCAAATATTTTCCAAAAGGAATTTTTTTTTGTTTTTGTTTTTCCAAAATAAGAATTTGATTTTTTTTAAAATTTTATATTTTTTTTTGGATTTTTGTTTTTGATTGAAAATTTTCAAAGGAAAGGAAAAAGGATTTTTTTGGGATTAAAAACTAAGTTAAATAAAATTTACAATTTTTTTTGGATTTTGGATTTTTAAATATGCATGAACTAATGCAACTAAATGAATGCAAATGACTTAATTACAATTTTCTATCTTTAGTAGCTCCTAACCCAAAATTGTATAATCACACTTTGTCTTAAATCAACAAAAATATTTCTTAGCCATGTAACGAGCAGGGGTTATCAGTGCACCACGAATCACCGTAGCAATGCAACCGAAGGTTTAAGTACCTTCTGAGGAACAACCACTATAATATTTATGAATCACCGTAATATTTATAAATGGTTATTACTCTACCGTAGCCTAGACACCAAGAAATAAACTTGTTCAAAGAAGACAATTGTCAAGATACAATTAAGCCCTAGGTGAGCTCGCGACACCCTTAAGTCGAATGTCTAACCTTTATTATTAGTCAAATTCTACGATGAATGCGATTTGTGGGCCAAGGAAAGGGTGATGAAATCCCACACCTTATGTGAATTAGGGTATTGCCCTTAGAAAATAAAACAAGATGAGATGAATGCAAAACAAAAATTAAACGTGAATTTACAATACAACTAAAATGAAGTTTGTTTTTGGATTTTGAATTTTTTTTTTTATATAAATGCAAATGCAAGCAACCAACAATGCAATTCAAATAAAAACAAGGGAAAAGGGAACGATACCAGAGCGTGCAGGTTATTAGCAAAAACATTTTAGCGGCGATTTTTTTAGCAAAGCAAGCAATTCTTCTTGATTTTATCTACTTTGACAACCTAAAACTAAAAACAATATATATACAGTTTTTTTTCTTTTTTATTTGTGAATTTGTTTTATATGTTTATCAAAGAAGAAAATAAAACAAGTGAAAAACAAAAGAATGAAAGTAAAACAATTGAAAACTTGTTCTTTTTTTTAACAAATTGCATTTTTTTTTCAAGGAAAAACCAAAACAAATTTAAAATGAAACAACTTATTTTTTTAGAAGAGATTATTTTCTTTTTTAAAATTTATAGAAGAACAAAACAGTTCAAAAACTCAAAACCAAAACAAAATAGTTCAAAAGTTAGGAAAAAGAAAGAAAAAAATAAAAAATAAATTCACCAAACCACTTCACCAATACAAAACCCGACCCAAAACAAAAGTCTTTGTTTTCGTTTTTTTTTAAAACTGCTTCACCATACAGAAAAGAAAGCCTTCAAACACAAAAAAAGATTCACCAAACTTATTCGAATCTCTAAACCACTCAATATTCTCTCTCTAAAACCAGAAATTGAACTTTCCCAAATCAATTTGGCGGTCAAGTGTTGCCAATTTGAGAGGATTGGGAAATGGAGATTATGGTGATGGGAATTTGTCGCGGCAGGTTACGGCGACTTGGTTGAAGTGGTGAAGTTGCGATTGGAGGTGAAGATGCTGCTGTTGGATTGAGTTGTGATGGAGTTTTAACCGATGAAAGCTGTGGGTTCGGTGATTTTGGGTGTGCGAGTTCGTGGTTGATGGCTTCAGGTCATGGTGATTTGGAGGGAGGTCTGGAGTTGATGTCGGGTTCAGTGTGTTGGTGGTAGGTTGTGACTGGAAGTAGTGGGAAGAGGACTTATGTGCAGTTTTGGGGATGTTGTAAGGGAGTCTGGAAGTTGTCCGCAGTGAGAAGGCCGGTGAGGAGGTGGTATATGATATTATGGTCAAAGGCGGATGTATGTTGAGTGGCAACAGATGGTCAAATGGCCAGTGAGGAGATGAAGTGGTGATTATGTGGATGAATAGATATGGTCGGTGGTTGGCAGGAGAATTTACTGTAGTAAGATGTGTTGTATGTAACGGCTAGTGATGGAGTTCAGGAGCAGATGCTGATGGATGGTGACTGAGTAGAAAGAGTTGTCAGTGAAGTCGAAGGGATAGTTTGTATAGATGCA
Source organism: Allium fistulosum (assembly GCA_030737815.1). Classification (NCBI taxonomy): domain Eukaryota; kingdom Viridiplantae; phylum Streptophyta; class Magnoliopsida; order Asparagales; family Amaryllidaceae; genus Allium; species Allium fistulosum. The sequence goes on along the minus strand of CM060907.1, from coordinate 698,084,738 downwards.
GTGAATGTTAAATATTTGGTGAGGATTTTAGTGAGAATGAAGTATGAACTGGAGGGTGGGTCAGGAGATGTGCAGGCTTATGGAAAATTTGTGGTTGACAGTTTTTGTAGTGATGTTAATGTAGTTGGAATTGGCAGAAGGAAGATGGTCTGCCTGGTGTTGAAGTGAACAAAAATGATGGTAGATGTTTGATGGCAGAAGGAAGGTGGGTGGAAGTCAGTGGTGGCAAACAGTGGTCACTGGTTGTTTGCTAGCTTGTTGCAGTTGGTTTATAAGCAGTGGATGGTTATGTAAAGTGGTGGAAGAGGATGGTTGGTGGTTCTGTTGGTTAGGCAGTGAAGCAGTGCAGGATTTTGGGTGATATGATGATGGTTGGTGTTTTTCAGAAGTGGCAATGACACTGAAGTGGTTGTGTTGGTATGCTTGCAGATAGTTGTGAACAAAAGTGGAAGAGAGTGGTTAGAGAAGGTTGTATGGGTGTGTATCAGCAGTGATATCAAGTGCGGTAGTTTGTATGAATGAAGAAGTGTGAATAGGCAGAAGATGGCAGGGAGAAGGCTGGTAATGCTTGTTGTCGTTATTGAAGATGTGGATGAAGTATTGAAGATGATGTGACAATGGCTATGTAATGGTCAGTGGTAGTTTAGTATTTGGAGATTGAAGATGATATGATTGAAGATGAAGTTTGGTGAATGTCTTGTTGACAGGCAGGGGTTTGGTGTGGTCGTGGTTACAGGTGAGTTTGTTGTTTATAGAAGCTTGTTTGAGTTTGTGGCAGTAGAAGTTGGTTAATAGAAGGATGGGGTGATGAAGACAGTAGGGGATGGAATGCAATGTGAATTGTTGTCGTAGAAGGAGTGGCAGGGAGGAGCAAGGCAAGTGCAGTGAGTAGAAGCAAGTGTAGTGAGGATGCAGGCTGTGTGCACAAAGATGTGCACAGAATTTTTTTTTTGTGAATGTAAAAGAAGAAAATGAAAATGTAAATGTATGAAATTGAAACGAAATGAAATCTTTTTTTCAAGTAAAATTGTGTGTTGTTTTTTTTAAAATATGCAAATGCAAATGCTACTAGAAAACTAGAACAACATGAACACAAACAAATGCAAATAAAAATCACACAAACACACAATATTTTTTTTAAATTAAAACACACACAAAATAAAAACACACAAAAATTAAAACACACAAAAATCAAATGAAAATAATTCGAATAAAAGAAAATCAAAGTAAATTCCCCGGCAACGGCGCCAAAAACTTGTTTGACGATGAATTTTCTATCGAGTTAGAAAACCGTTGACAAATTTTGAAATAAAAATAATCGCAAGCGCACGGTGTACAATTTTAGTACGTGGTGAGTACGGGTCGATTCGCAAGGAATTTTTAAGATTTTAAAACTTTCTAGTTAATCAAATTAGACCAAAATGGAAGAGGACTGTTAACTAACAACAAAATGAAGCTAAAACTTAGAATGAAAATGTGATTAAAAACTATGCGATTAGAAAACAATTTAGAGGCAAATCCACTCTCATATTTATGTAAATTAACCAACGTACAATCTATGATCTCTATTTTTGATATTAAGTGACATAAGTGTTGCATTTATCATAAGTAAGGTTTATTTATGTTATTAGTTAACATAACTTAAACCATCAAACTATAATGCAACAAATAAACTACTTATCAATTCTCATGACAATAAAGCCAAAGCAAAAAGTATTTTAAGTATGATCCATTTACTATTGTAATTAGTAATATAGATCATCAAATTTTGTTTTTACTTTCATTTCAAAATCAAAAACCAATTAGCAAATATTGATGTAATTTGTGTTTATGTTGAATAAGAATTGCTCATTTGCACATGCAACATAAGCTATCAAACCCACTTGTATAAACTTACATCAAAATCCACTTTCATGAAGCACAAATAAAAAAGATCATAAACCACAGAAATGTTGAAATTACATAAAGTTAGAGAACTTCATTACGCCTAAATTGGAGGGGTTTAGCTACTCATATGTGTTATCATATCAACACATGTAAGTTTCAACATTGGAAAGCAAAGAGAAGTATAAACTAATTAAAAGAAAAGAGATTAACTACTTGCATGAAATAACATTAAATTAATTGCATAAATATAAATCTAAGCTATGAACATGAAATGAAAGAGAGCATAGAAATAAACATAAGCATAAAAGTAAAGAGAAGCATGTAGAAAAGAAAAGAGAAAGAGGCTAAAAAGCCATTTTTATTCATGTAACTTTGAGCTTACAACTTGCTTGCTAATTTACCTAAGTAAAAATGAGAGTAAGAAGAAGATAATTTCATGTACATAAGAGGGCTATTTATATATGCATAAAACCCTAATTCAATTTTTAGGATGCTTCCCAAAATGCCCTTTAGGAAGTGTGGCCTCCAAGTAACCATTAGCCTCTAATTAATCCATCATTAAATACGCGTGAAGCTTTTACCTCCACTTAATTGTCCATTAGCTTCTAATTGTAGATTTAGGTAAGTGGGTGGGGTCCTCCATGATCATGTATTTGAATTATTTCCATCTTCCTTTCTTGGTATTCTCTTGTGCATGCATATATCATCATGAAACCCTTCTTCCATATGCATCCAAATTCCTATAAAAATCATAAAAAATGTTCGAGTAAAAATTCTCAAATTGACACATGCACAAAAGTGACCATTTTGTTCCTGCATGAAGATGAATATATGATGATTTGAAAATAATTGAATTTTGGTTTAAACATGTTAAAATACCCAAATATGACATTTATTTAAATAAAAATAGATAAAATATGGATGTATATATATGCACATTTACGTACACATCAAGGCTCTGTCAAAAATTTTCAAAAAATCCGACACTTATAAAATTTATCATAAAAAATTATTGTATGCCAAAATAGAAAGTCATTAATTAAGTCTATTTAAGCTAAAAGCATATGGTAAGATGAGTTGAAGTGTGACGACCACATGGAGGATTGAGTAGTTTAAGTTTGATAAAAGATCGTTGATACGAAGAAAGTTCAGGGTATGAGTTGTTGTAACGACCCGCATTTTTCCAATAATTAAAATATTGGATTTAATAAGATTTTGTAATTTAATATTGGAAGAAATTAAAATATGTGATTTATTAATGAGAATAATAATTAGAATGAAATTTTGTAACGTTAATTTAAGGCAATTGATAATTATTTTAATGAAATTTCAATTAATTGGAATGATTGTAAATATAAAATTTGTTTATAAAATTGAAAATTAAGAAATAAACCAATGTTGTATTAAACGGTGAAATTGTATGTAACTAATTGAAATTGATGTGGAAATCAACTCAAATCAATGTAGTTATTTATTGCGGGTAATATAAATTAAAAAGTTGGCAACTGTAGAATATTTATGTAATAAATGGTAACTAAGCAAATAAATTAAATATTATAATTAATTGGTGAAATAATATGTAATTAATTGTAATTGGATAAAATCAGTGTTGTGTAAGTAGTTATAACATTTGTTTGTAGATAATAAACTTATAAATGTGATTAAATTAAATAAAATGTGACAATTTTTATTTGTTACCCATTTATTTAATCCGTTGACTTAAATTGGAAATCAATTGTAATTAAATGTAATAAATATTGCGTTAATATGAGTTAAGACGATAACTGTAAAATGTGAATGTAATATAATGTAAAGTAATGTCAATTATATTCATAAAGTGTAACGACCCGGATTTTTCAACGATTAATTTGGAATATTTAAATAGTTTTAAATATTTGATTTAGGATAATAATTTAGTTAGTAAGATTTTAAAATTGAAATTTCAAGCGATTTCGTAAATTTTAGAAATCGTCGATTTAATCGACACGTTAAAATAGCGATCCGGGGCACAGTCTTAAAATTCGAAGAAACTAGTTCCATTGGATCCGTAATAGTGTATTATTATCGGATTTCAAATTTCGTAGCGTTTGTATTTATTGTGTGGTCGTACGAACTGATAAGGCCTGGAAATAATTTAATTGAATTTAATTTAATAGTCGATTTAAAAAGCTATCTTCTCCATACGATCGAATTAGGCCTTAGGTCTTATTCCATTGGGTTCAGAATAGCGATATAATATTGGGAACGCCTGGCGGCACGCCTCCGTAGGGGTTCAAAATTCAAGATATGTATAACGAGATAATTTCAATATTAAAATTTATAAAATCAAATCAAGGTCAATTCTCAGCAGACCAAAACTATGCTCAGCCACCCTAGAGTCGACGTATTATCTGATTAGGCCGCTTTCACTTCTTTTAAATCGCACCTGCATCCCATTCTTTTCTCGTGAATCCCTCTTCCTCAGCTTCATTTACCTTCCAGGTAAATTGAATTCAAAACAAAAAAAATCGATCTTCAGCATAAAAAAGATGGCGTTTATTCTCTTCCTCTAGCAAACCGAAAACAAAATCGCGAGCCCCCTTTCCTTCCATCAGATGCAAATCGAATGGACTAAGAGAAAAAAGAGATGTCGATTGAATCAATTTGTGGAACAAGGCCGCGAGGCGACTGGAGTCATGAGAGAGGAGAGGCAGTCGCGTTCGACTGGAAGCGGCTGTAGTGGGGTGCATTTCTAGAGAGGCGGGCGAGGTTGTGGAGTCGCGATGGTTGTCGCGTATTGATTGTCGCGATGAGGGGCGGTATCATAGTTGAAGAGGGGCTGCGGTCGTCGTTCGTTTTGGATGTTGTGCGTAGTGGAGGAGAGGCGTTGCAGCTAGGGTTCGGTGATTGTATCACGTGCGAACTTCGAGGATGGGCGAGGCTGGTGGTGGAAGGCGCTGGGCGACTTTTGTTGGTCGGCGGCAGTGGAATGTCGAGCACGATTCTAAGTGGAAGGATGCACGCGAGGTAGATGGGAGGGTTTTGCAGACAAGAAGGTAATTTAATTAGTAAACAGATTTAAATTTTTAGTTAATCTTACTTTAATTAATTTAATCATCTTGATATTAATAAAATTCGTCGATTGCTTGTACTAGGTCTAAAAATTAACGTAATAAGTCATGTTGGACACACGGCAGAAATACTACAATGGAATAAATTTGGATTGGAACGGATTGCAATATAAAAATCAAGGTGAGAAATTCTCACTCATTTGGATTGCCTAATTAATTTTTAAATTGTTAAATTAATTATTGGATGCCTGGTTGAATTTAATAATTATTATCAGTGTGGATGATATTATATATATAGTAGTATATATATTAGTAGTTGGATTGATTATTCCCGCCTATTGGAGCGGATGAGACCCTATGCGCCCCGCATAATAGCGGATGACCCTATATTACGACGATATCCCGCCTTGAAGTGGGATTGGTATTTTTATGTTGTATTAACATCTGTGGATGCAGGTAAACGGGTTGGAGGGATCCAACTGGATTCCTCAAAATGTTGATTTTAAATTTCATATATAGTGCTATATGATTTGTGTAAATAATCTGATATAGATTATGTGGTGATTTGAATTATTGGATGCTATAGTAGCACTGGCCTAGATTTTGGTATTTTAAAATACCATAAATATATATTTTGAATTTGAAAGAAATTAAAACAGGATTTTAGAAGTGAAACATTTATATAGAATTTTGGATTAGTTAAAAAGGATTGAGCTGGAAAATAAATGGTTTGACTTTAAATTGTACTTAACTATTCCATGATATTTTAAGTAGAGACTTTGGAATAATATATATAAAGGGTTTTAAATAATAAAACTTAAGTGATATTTGTTTAAGTGTAAAAGGATTTTAAAAATCGAGATTTTAAATAGATTGGGATAATAGAAGGAAAATTTGGAAATAAATATAAAATTGGTTATACTAGATCTCAAATAAGATTTTAAATTATGAAATGGAAGTAGAATCGAGATTTGGATGGTTTTGGAATATAGTTTGGGTCATTTAAGAAATTGATTTATAAATGGAATTTAATTTAGAAATTGTTATGATGTGAAACCGTTGTAAACTGAAAATGAGACTATGGGATTTATAAAATATGTTTATAAATAAAAGTTAAATAAGTATCATTTGATAAATTGAAGATATAAATTCACGGAAAGAATTTATAATGGTATGGGTAAATCGGTTTATAAAGAAATGACAGATTTTACTTTTGGAAATGTGAAAAAGGGATTTATGAAATTGGGAACGTAAATCGATTGGTGATAAATCGAGAGGAGATCTATAAATATTAGATTGGTTATATTGGAATTGGAAAATATATTTTTATCGAGAAGTTGAGTTTGTATTAAAAGGAGAATTTTTAATTAATAAACTAGGTAATTTAAAATGTTTTAGCATAAGAATATTTTAGAAAATTAGTTGTTTAAATATTTTTAAATTGTCAAAATGAATTATAAGTTTTATAAACAAGACTTGTAAATCGACTAGAATTTTTATTAAAAAATTAGAATTAATTATTTTTTTCAAGTTATGTAATTATTTTAATTATTTAAAAGTATATTTAATTATTAAATAAAGTTTTCGGAAAGTAATGGTATACTTTCATGGCGGAATCAAGAGGCAGAGAGTGCCTACAGTTAAGTTTGGATTTCTTTGAGATAGAGACGTAATCATCGAGCTGCGAATCCATGATTGATACCGCAGTGGTGCTTTCCATATTTATTCTAAAAAGTTTTCAAATATTTTTGAAAAGGATGGTTTGAGAATATACTAAATTAGGTAAGATAAGTATATAATTTTGAATAAAGAGATTTAATTTATCAAAATATAAATTAAATAAAACTTAGTGATTTCAGTAAGAAATGGAATATTTGGTTGAATGATTGTTTATTTGATAGTTAAATAACCTACTATCAAATCTGGACCCAAAACATAACTTTGGAAATATCTAGAAGAAACACATGGATTATATGGTACAGTTATCGTCGGAAGGTGCTATACTGTACGTATAAACTCATTTCGTTCTTCTAGGATGATGATAAGTTAATCCGTCCACTAATGGTTAGGAGGTGATCTCCGATCTTATTTTCGTCTGTTTATTTCCTAAAGAACCGGGGTTGAGTTTACTGGAAATATCGAACGTTGTTCCGAAGAGACCGGGATCAGATAAGTTATCCGAAAACCACTTAGATCCAACGAATACGTTTTCGAAGTGAAGACAAGAGCCTATAATTGAAGATGGAGCAGTGAAGTGCAAGGGCTAATCGCTACTAATCCTGAGGATGATTGCAAAATGAATGTAGTAGGAATAGTGCCTTCGGTTTCGTTCATACCCAGAACGGACTTGTATGGATGAATGTTATCAGTACTTTGTCATTAGAGGAAAATAAGATTCCAAGACAAATTCCTTAAAAAGGTAATCGTAGCCTCAAGCCTCATCAACCGGGAATGATTGAAAATCACGGGAGATGCAGCAAGGCTAAGTGGGTCGCTCCTAATTAGGGTATTTTATCACCTTTCTAGATACCCTCGGATATTATAAATACAGTGCATTGAAAGAGAGCTCGGTAAGGGTGGGAACACCCGGGGTGGTAACATATTCGATACTATCCAGGTTAGGGGTAGAACCGGTCTTGTGTTGTAGGGGATCCCGGCGAGGTCCTCGATACATTTTTTTAGATGTGTCCCGCGATAGGTGGTACCCCAGTGCCAAGTCATTGTATGAAATCCATTCTCCAATACATGCCTTTACGGTTTTGGTTGTAGAGCCTAGTATGCTGGAATTTAATTAATGTAACAATTTCGGCTATTTGAATAAGTATTTGTACTTGGACACTATTATATTTATAATATCAGATGATTTTGGATATAAAATGTTTTGGTTATCGTAAGGTAAAAACCCGTCGTGTTTATTTATGGTGTGGTCTTACGAGATACCTTTGTTTTTCAAAGGATTTTTATAATAATAATTCAAATTGAGTGTGTTTTCTCATGCTGGTTTTCCAGACTGACTTGGGTGTTATTTTATTATAATGCTCGGGTCAGACCGAGTATTACAGATTCAGGATAGGATGCTATGGAGCTCAGGAGACGAGCTTGATGACAAAGACGTATTTCCGTACTTGATTTGTATTTCCCGCTGTGTGAGGACAAGTTATTAAACTTTCCAGATTGATTATTGTCTATTGTACTCTAAAAATGGTATATATATTAACAGTACAGTTCTTGTATTTAAAATCTGTTATTATATATTATATTTTGTTCCGCTACGTTTGTGAGATTTTGTGCTGTTGTTCTATTTTTCTTCTATCTCATTCTTATTTACCCCTAGCAATCGGTATTTCCGGCACTTGAATATTCGGCATGTAATACAGTGAACGTATTGATGTCGATTTTCGAGGGTCAAAAATTCTGGGTCGATACATAAGGCAACAACTGATTGAATAATAGGATGAAAAATCAAATAAATGGATTTATTGGAATTTAAATTAATAATCAATGAATTTAATTCAATTGAAATTGAACACCGTCATTAGTGCAATGATTAAAATTGAATTTGACATCGGAAATTGGTTTTAAAAAGATTGTTAATTTCTGTGTAATTAGAAATGATGAAATTTGTTAATTATGAAATTTGAATTGAAAAGTGATTTAATTGTTTTAATATTAATTTATTTATTTAACGTGAAAATAGCCATTTTGGAAACTATCTCGGATTTCGATGAAACCAGTTTCATCGGATCCGTAACGGTGAATTATTGTAGGATTTCAAGTTTCGTATCGATCGGACTTGTCGTTTGATCGTGCGGGCTCGAAACGCGTAGAGATCAATTTATTGAATTCAATTTGAAATAAGCTGATTTTAAAAGCTAACTTCTTCATACAATGGAATTAGGACTTGAAACCCGTTCCATTGGATTTAAAAATATCGAAAACATCTATTTTGATATATTGGATGACCCATTTTCGTTTCGGAGGCAGAATAGGCTTTTCGGGTCGTTATTGTAGATTTGAATCAATTCGATGCGTGTTCTTTTTTTTTATCGGGTTTTGTCCATATAAATAGATCTTTCTAAACCCTAGCAGCCCTTTTTATTTCTTATCTCAGTACGTACAATTCCATCTGTCGAGTTCTCCTTCTCAATGGCAGAAACTCTATTTTCCCCAAATCCAAATTCAAATCAAAATCAATTTCAAAAATTCAAACTCCTCCAAACCATGACATATTATATATAGATTTAAAGCTCTCAATGAGCGTAATTCATTGGTGTAATTCGTTTTTCGATTCGATGCATTGTTTGTCCAGAAATCGCTGATTTAACCTCAGCCGTCCGTTCTAGGTTTTGACGATCCAACTGTGGATCGTCGCCCGATCGACGATCGGGAGGCGCCGTTGGAAAGAGGAGGAAGAGCAGGTCATAGTGGTGGCCTTTGTTCGTCTGATCATGGCCGGAATTCGCCAGAAAGGGATGATCTAAGGCGGCGGTGGCGGTGGGGTTTAGTGAGGCCGGAGTGGCCACGACTGACGTGGGTAGTGCGCCTGAGGCTGCGCAGTGACGTGGAGGTGGTGGATCGAGGTGATGGTGGGCGTAAGTGGCAGCGTTCATGATGGATGATCGGCGGCTACATGTCTGGTTCGAATGAATATTGCGTTCGAAGGCTTGGGTTTCACTATTTTGCAAGAGGTGACATGTACAACTATAATATTATTTTATTTGTTTTAAATTGAAATCGTATATCTTCTAATGCTAATATCTTTTGCGTAGGCTGTCCGATTCACGCGTGGTTTGCGTCGTTGAGATCGTATCGAAATTTCAGACATTTTGGAACTGGTTTGGATGTATTTTGAGACTGTTCAAATTTCGAGCTATAATTGGATTTTAAATCGATTTGAAATCAAAGGTGAGTGTTTTAACCCACTCACAACTACTAAATTATCTTAAGTTGATTAAATTGAATTTATGATGTGATTAGAAATTGATTGGTTGATGTTTGGTATATTTAAATTGTCATTCCAGTTAAATCTGACTTTTATTGAATTAATTGCCATTTAATTTAATATTGAATTTTAAATTTCCTGTTAATACCTGTTATTGATAATCAATCAATTATTGTTATTATTTGTTGGTTTGAATAGTGATTGTGATGGATGTTTGATTGTTGATATTGGATGACTGGATGTTCTTATTTTTTATATTGTTATAGCACTGCAAGTTCCCTATGGGTTGAAATGATACATACCCGAACGATCTATAGATTAGGGAAAAATCGTTATGGGTTGAAATGATAAACCCGAGTGATTTTATGGATTTGAATGTTAATTCGGGATTGCGGGTTGAAATGATATATTCCTATAAATTTAAATTTATTGCAGATTGAAATGATATATATTTGTATTACTTGACCATAGGGTAGAAAATTATATACGGACACCGGATTGGTTAAATTAAATGATTTTAAACCTTAAATTTTGAATTCAGTTAAATGATATTTTGAAATAGAATTTGATTTATATAAACTGAATTATTTTAAATGAATTGTTTAAAAGATTTAAATTGAAATTTTGGAATTGTTTTTAGTGAATTGTTTAAAGGATTTAAATTGAAATTTTAAAGTTGAATTTGAAGTATAAACGAACTTTCTCGGAATTGAGTTATCAAAAACGTTTGAAAATGTATCTTGAAATCTATCGAAATTGTAGTAGCTTAAATTGATATTTCAAACATGGATTTGAAATAGATATAGATTTAAATGGTTTATTGAGAATCTGAGTTGAAAGATTTGAAATTTATTTTGTTGATTTGAAAGCTGGACATGGTCCAGACGTGTTGAATGAAAAAAAATAGTTTAATATGATATTAATTTCAAATTTATTATTTTAATATAAACTGTTTAAAAATATATTATTTTAAAAATCCTGATTAGTAAGATTTTCAAACCATTAAACTAATTTAAATCTATTTTAACTATTTTAACTATTTTAAACTATTTAATCAATTTTAAACTATTTTAATTTATTTTAATCTATTATAATCTATTTAATCCAATTTAATCTATTTTAACTTATTTTAAACTAATTCATCAATTTAATCTATTTTAAATCTATTTAAACTATCTTAAATCTATTTAAACTATCTTAAATCTATTTTACCTATTTTTAGTCTATTTTAAATCTATTTTACAGTATTTTAACTATTTAAAAATTTATTTTAAACTATATATAACTATCTAAACTATTTTCTAAATTTCAGACTGTGTGAAGAGGAAATGTTTATATTTAAATCCTTGATTTGAAAGCGAAATGGTTAAATGGATGTTATAACTTATATTGGAACTTGAAATGATATTTTGATTTTGAAATGAGAATTTAACCTATTTGTGAATATGATTTCAAAGGTGATATGATTTCAAAGGTATATAATTTTGAAAGTGATATGGTTTGAATTGAATATGATATTTTGATATTAATTATGAACGGTTTTGAAAATGTAAAAGAACCATCCGGTGTGAAATAAGCGTTTGGTTGTTAAAGAGACCGAGATCGGATATTGTCATACTCTCTGCCAATACCAAAAACCACTTTAACAACTGTGTACGTGATGGAGATTCCAGAATGAAGTAGGATGGTTTGGGGAACAATTCTGTATGAGGTATTAACGTAGCTTGACTCCCGTGAGTCAGCTTGATGTGACTAAAACAGGAGCTACGTCGGGCCAAGTGAGGTCGCACCTCCGATCGGACATGCTTCTTCGATACCATATTATGACTTGTGATTAATTTGATGGCCACCCCTCGATTTGGATTATAGGAGTGTGTTCCGAGGTGGGCGGTAGTAGCTGCTATGCGTTACCACCAGTCCGGGTCCGCAAAACGATAGTATCCTACCTTGGGCATTGCCTCGCATGCATTGTCACATGCCTTATCGCGCCTTCTACGAGTTTGGTTTGTACCGTACCTATGGAGTGCCCTTCGATAGCCGTCTAGTTTATGGATAAATTACGGTACTGTATAGACTACGGGAATATATAAAAATGTGTTAAGGGGGATATGGGTAACGCCTTAATGCTATTTTAATACTTTACTTTACTGTAGACACTATTATAATAGCGTATTGTACTATGTATATAGATAGTTTAGTGGATCCTTAGGAGATGGAATCCCAAACATCTCTTAAGTTATTGCACTCACTTTAGACACTGGATAGCAGATGTCAAACCCCATAAACATCTCTGACGTCGTTACACTCATATTTATTTACTGTTGATTTAACTTACATAAGATCTTTTAGTTCTGACTCGAGTGTTTTGTCTTTTCAATTCGGTCGGGTCAGTCTGAGCTTTTCAATGTATCTAAGACTGCCTTTGGAGGACGAAGATGAAGATTTAGTGCTATTATTATTTATTTTATTTATTCCACTACATCATGTTGTTCTGCTGGATTACTTATTTATTCCTGTTGTATGTACTTTGATTATGTATTGTAAAAGTGAAATCAAATGTTATTTGTAAAACAGCTTCTGTTTATTTGATTATTCTATTTTGTCATTCCGCTGTGAGATTCTAGGTTTGTTTTTCTTTCTTTCTCTGCTTTTTCTTATTTACCCCATAACAATCCTCCATTTTGAATGGTTTGAGTCCGACATGTGTGGTTTATTGTCGATTTGAACCGTCTAAAAAGGTAGGTCGTTACATTTGGTATCAGAGCTTTGGTTTAGCGATAACCTTAGCTTTGTGGGGTCTAACTCATTGGAAATAGGATAGTAATGCCCTATAATGAGTCGTTGAGTGTATATATATGAGAGAGCGTACTTGTTAGTGTTATAAAATGTTTTTATATTGTGTTAATTTGTTCTGTTTAGTATTTATAAATTATGTTTGGTACATAGGATGCTATGGCATCGATAGAGATTTCTAAACACTTAATAGGGCAGACCGACACAATATATTCTGTACTCATCTCCTTTTATTCCAATTGAATTCAAGCTGCTCTTTGTGGATTGTATCTGTATTTAAACAGCTGAAAAAGCAATAAAGATCATATTCAAAGTGGACGTAGGCAGTTACGCCGAACCATTATAATTATGGTGTTCTTGTTTTTTTGCTGTTGTTTTTGAATTATATTGCGCTATTCCTCTGTTCCAATTTACTGTCTTCATTAATCTCTCTACACAAATCTATTCTAGGGTGTTAGTGACCAATTTTGGTGCTAACATTTTGGTGCTAACATTTTGGTGCTTTCACTGAGAATTGAATTCTCAGCTTGATTGGATCTCATCGTCTACTGGTGGATTTCCATATTCGCGAGATAGATCCAGTTGTTTACCAGCAAACTTCCTATTCTGCTCAGATTTGAAAGAGATCTAAAGGAAGCTATTAGCTATGGGATTGGATTCACTGATGTACGCGAGTTTTTGGGGTTGGAAGTTGAAGTTTGCACTGGAGTTATATGAAGGCCAATTCCTCTCTGAAGGCAATTCAGCCAATCTCTCATATAGCCGACCTCTCACTCAACGCAGATATCCGATCCCTCACAAAAACAAAAAGCTTACGTACAGACCCAGAGTATACCGACCAGTGTATACCGACCCAGAGTATACCGACCCAGTGCATACCGACCTAGTGCATACCGACCCAGTCTTACCGACCCGGTGTATACCGACCTCGTGCATACCGACCCAGAGTATACCGACCCAGTGCATACCGACCCGATGTATACCGACCCAGATTGTACCGATCCAGAGTATACCGACCCAGTGTATACCGACCCAGAGTATACCGACCCAGTGTATACCGACCGAGATTGTACCGATCCAGAGTATACCGACCCTGTGTATACCGACCCAGAGTATACCGACCCAGTGTATACCGACCCAGGGTATACCGACCCAGCGTATACCGACCCAGTGTATACCGACCCAGTGTATACCGAACTACCCAGAGTATGCCGACCCAGTGTATGCCGAACCAGTGTATACCGACCCTGTGTATGCCGACCCAGAGTATGCCGACCCAGTGTATCCCGAACTACACAGAGTATGCCGACCCAGTGTATGCCGACCCAGAGTATGCCGACCCAGAGTATGCCGACCCAGAGTATGTCGACCCTGTAACAACCCTGTATTTTACAAATATTCTTAAATTGATTTTTTCCAGATTCAAAAGCTTTATTTATGAGAAAGAATAAATTTTGTTATTTTAAATATAAACTTTGACTTTGATGTGGATTAGAATTCCAAATATGACTAAATTTAATATTTCCTGAAAATGTGAATTTTGGTCAATAGTCAAACTTTGACTTTTAAGTTTAAATTTTAAATAGTTTGAAATTATAAATTTTATCTTTTATTATGAAAATAGATTTAATAACATGAATACTGCTTTTCGTTTCGTTGAAAACGGAGTTAAAATGTAAAAGTTATGCACATTTCAATTTTTAGTATAATTTGTTTATTTGTGCAATTTTGCCTATTTTAAATTTTATAAATCATATTTTCTTTCTTATATTTTTTATATGTATCAATATGTTAATTTATGTATATTTTAATCTCTAAATATTTTTAAAAATAATAATCGAATTTTCCAAAATGTACTATGATGATTTCCTATTTTTAAAAGCTGTTTCTATTTTTCTGCTATTTTCTTCATCTAAACTATATTTAAATTAAAATTTATTTATTTATTTTATACATTCACTTTTATTTGCTGTGTTTTAATTTATTTTATTCATTTTACATGTATTTAAATCAAAATATAATTTTTCCAAAGTTATAGAAGTTATTTCTAATTTTTAAAGCCTAGTTTGCATTTTTAAGCCATTTTCTTAATTTAAATTCTATTTAATCAAAATTTAATTATTTATTTTATATTTATTTTTTTCATTTCTGAGTTGTTATCTTTATTTATCAGTTTTACATGTAATTATAAATTACAAAATATATAAGAAGGAAATTTGAAGAGACATAAAGGCTTTAAACCGATGACTTTTCATTTGCTAGACCTTTCACATTTTGACCGTTCCTTCTTTATTGATAGCCATATGTTTTATTTTGTTTTTCAACCGAATACACTTCTCATTTCATCAAATTTTTGGCCAAAACACCTCTGAAAACATTTGGTAATGGCCTCTTCTTTTTCTTCTCTTCCTTCTTCATTTTTACTTTGTTTTGCCTTGATTTCATCCACAATTGCTTGGCCAAACTTTCCACCATCTCCCCATACCCTCCACCACCTTCCTCCTCATCATTCTTGGCTTCAACCACCTCACATCCCCTCTGACCAGATCAGGCCATGGCCTTTAGATGATGAAAACACCACAAACAAATGTTGAAACCCCTTAAAAACAACACTAGCTGACCTATATCGCTTCACCACCACCATACATCACCTTGGCCGCGTCCTATTGCTCCACCACCACCTTGATACCACCTCTGGCCATCCACCTACCCACTGTCCAGACCTGAACCATGCAAGGGCCAAGCCCCACTTGCCTTTGGTTGAGCCAAAAATGCACCAAAACTCCACTTATTTTGCCTTGACCCTTTGTCTTATTCATATGTAACTCCTACCATCATCATCTCTTTGTTTCCATGCTATTTTGATGTCAAAACCTGAGATTATGTCCAGCTATGGCTGAGAAAAAGATCTCCTTGGTCATGCTCTTGAATGGTTAAAGAAAGGTCGAATCACTTTGCCCTTTGTTGCTTTTTATTTCAAGTCATTTCTATATTGTTTTGTGTTACATATTTACGTATACATTGTCTTGTTTTGTTTATATGTATACAAGGCAATTATATTTGGCTCTCCACTCTCATGTTGTCGTGCCTTCAAAGATTCTGTGTTGTGTGTTTGGTCGTCATCTCCAGCTTAAACAAGTGAGTTATTCTCACCAGACAATATGTACCTATATAACTAGTAAATTGACACCCTGCGAATCTGTAAAAATATATTATCATGTTATATATGCTTATATTATTATCATATGATGTTCACACCTGTTATTACACCTGTTATATCATATGTTA
This sequence comes from Allium fistulosum, assembly GCA_030737815.1. Lineage (NCBI taxonomy): Eukaryota > Viridiplantae > Streptophyta > Magnoliopsida > Asparagales > Amaryllidaceae > Allium > Allium fistulosum. Next base: position 698,068,778 of record CM060907.1, on the reverse strand, counting down.
CTTTTATTTAATGTTATTCTGTTATTTATATCTGTTATCACCATTGCAAGTTCCCTGTAGACTAGAATCACTATGGGTTGAAATGATACATACCCGAACGGACTTTAGAATAGGGAAAAATCGTTATGGGCTGAAATGATAGGCCTGAACGATTTTTATTTAATTTATTTTAACTTGAGATTGCGGGTTTGAAATGATAGAACCCGGATTTTTCTTTTTTAACTGCGGATTGAAATGATACATATCCGTATCACTTGACCTAAGTTAGAAAATTATATACAGGCCCGTGGTTATTTTATAAATGTTTTGGATATTTTTAAGTATTTTAAAAATTATAAATTTATGAAATTTGATTTAAATAGATTTTGAAATGTTTTAAAATAAAGAAATTATGATTTTTTCTATGTGTTAAAAATGTAATTAATGAAAGGTTTAACTGGATTTTTGAAATATAACTTAAGTTGGAAATTTGGAATTTTGGTTAAAAATGATATTTAAGTTATATAAATAAAATGGATATTAAATTTTATTTGGAAATGGTAAATATGATAATTTGATTAAATTTGAATTTAAGTGATTTATTAAAGTATTATTGATTTTTCTATGAATTTAAGTGGTTAAATAAATGAATGTTTAAAAGTGATCTTTTAAAATATAACTTGACTTGGAAATGTGAAATTTGGTTTTAATTAAAAGTTTAAGTTAATTAAATAAAATTGGAAATTTAGTTAAATTTGTGAAATGGTAATTTAAATTTGAAGTGTTAAGTTTATTTGTTGAAATGTGAAGAATTGGAAACTTTTACACTTAAACTTATTAAGTAAATTGTTGAAAATTGGATTTTACTATAAGAAATTTATTGTGAAAGAAACATGTAAAGTTCTAATTAATGAAAGAAATATGTAGAGTTTTAATTTATGAAAGGGACATGTAAAGTTTTAATTTATGGAAGAATATGTAAAGTTTTTAATTTATGAAAGAAACATGTAAAGTCTTAATTAATGAAAGAAACATGTAAGTCTTAATCAGTGTAATATTGAATAAAATAATAAATGCCCTTTTTGTAATAAAACGTAAATTAAAACGTACATTTGATAATGTAAGTTTAATTAGTGTAATATTGATTAAATGATAAATGCTCTTTACTGTAATAGAAATGTAAGTTAAAAAGTACATTTAATATGTAAGTTTTAATTTATGTAAATGACACATTTTAATGACTAAAATAATAAAGTTTCTTTATTGTAATGATAATGTAAGTTAATAAGGTACTCTTAACTTAACATAAGAATTTCAGCATTAAATTGGATATTACAGTAACAAAGTTTATTTAACTATAAGGCTATGATAAAATGACCATGTTAAAAATTTGTAAGTATATAAATACTTTGATTATATAAAATGTTAAATTGGAAAGTATTACATTCCAAAAATGCTATGATTACTTAAGGTTACATTACCAAAATGCTATGATAATTTAAAGGAAGATTTCAAGTTTAATAAATTAAAGGAAATATTCAGTGATTTTGAAATTTGGGTTTTATTGAAATGATATATTATCGAATTGGTTTTGAAGTGGAAATGATATATTTTTGAATTGGTTTTGAATAGATATGTTTTGGGTTTGAAAGTATGTATTAGTTTGAAATAAATGATATGATTTTGAAATGGTTTAAAGGATGTATTTTGATTTGAAACATAAACTATTTTAAAAGTTATAACCACGGGTTATAATAACGATTGGTTGGCAAAGAGACCGGGATCGGATATGGACATACTCTCTGTCGATACCGAAAACCACTTTGATAACCGTGTACGCGGTGGAGATTCCAGAATGAAGTAGGATGGTGGCGACGTTCTTAAGGTATGTTACGTGGACCCAACTCCCGTGAGTTGGCATAAGGTGGCTAAAACAGGAGCGATCTCGGACCAGTGAGGTAGCACCTCTTCTCGGACACATTTCTTCGATATTATACTCTTACTTGTGATTTGACTAGATGGCCATCCTCCGATTTGGGAATGTTGTTCGAGGTGGAACGGTAGTGGCTGCTATGCGTATCCATCAGTCCGTGTGCGTAATTGGTATATCTACCCTGGCATTGCCTAGTAGTGCCGTGTCACCTACCATATCGAGCTTTACTACGATTATGATTTTAAGATCCGACCGCGTTAAGGTTCTCCATCCCCTTAACGCTATTTTCCGATATGATTATACTTTACTTATTTAGACACTATTATAATAGCAAATATTACTGCATAGTAGATATTTTAACGGATCCTTAGAGGATGGGCGGTCCCAAGCATCTTCTAAGTTACTTGTACCTTTATTACAGTTCACTTGAGTTGGTTTACATTATATAAGTATATATTGTCCTGACTCGAGTGTTTTGTGTTTTGCTTTACGCTCGGGTCAGCCTGAGTTATTCACAGATTTGGATTTCCACCTTCTGGAGATTTGAATCGCTGGAGATTATCTGCTAGTCTTCTTCTATCTACTTCAGTTATGTTGCTCTGTTCAGCTTGTACTTGGTTATCTTATTGATACTTCTGTTGTACTCTATTTCTTCTGTTGTATCTTATGTAACTCTGATATATTTACATACTAGCTTCATGATCTACTATTTCTTTTACTTCCGCTGCATTATTTTACTCTGTGTCTGTGATCTGTGATTATATTTATTTACTGTATATTATGAGATTTGCCAAATTTTAATTACAACGCGGTATTTTGAGCAATTCAACTCCGGCATAAGTGTCTACCTATACACTTATAATGGATGCGAATGGTTGAAAATATCGGGTCGTTACAGTTGGTATCAGAGCTTTGGCTTTGAGGCAAAACTTAGAATGTATGGTAAATTTATTTACAGAATCACTTTCGTTCGAGTTTGAATCTCTTCCTTTTGATTCGATTTCCTTTGAATTTTGGAACGTTTCCTGCGGTTCCAAAATTCATTCTTGTCCCTCACTATTCATCTTCTTTTGATTTTGGAGTATCACATAACTCCACTTCGAATGATCTTTATAGTGAATTGGCGATCTCGCCAATATTCTAATTTTCTTGTAAAGGGGTGAAAATCCTTTACAGTCAGCATCGATTCACCAGAGATTTTATCTATCCTTGGTTTAGATGCTAATATCTTTTATTATTCCAAACTCTATCTCTTGAGATCGAACGTAGATTTATCCCAGAAAAATCCACATCGATCTTATTCTTTAAGTCACGGTTGACCCGGTTAAGGTTGTCCGCGATTTACCTAAGCTTACCCATCTCTCTACTCTGTTTAACCATCTTGTCTTTTGTTTCTAAACTATCTCCAAACATTTTGAATTGTACTTGTAAATCTATGTTTTGTTTTATATATGGTGTTGTTTGAGTTGTTGATGTTGATTTGGATTTCCGATCGATTCGTCTAATCAACGCTATCGATAGGATTTCTAAAACACTTTAACAGAACAAACTGACACGATATTATTTTAAATTTGGTTAATGAAATAAAATTTTGATATATAAGTAAATTTATGGAACTTAATAAATTGATTTAAATTGATAATTTGAAATGATAATACTTGATTTATCATTTATTGTTCTACAAATGAATTTATAAATAGTTGTTTATAAATTGATTTGGGAACTGAAATGAATTTGAATCAAGAATTTGAGAATTCAAGTTTCCGATGGATTTCAAACCTTGTGTTTAAAAATTTTAAAAGGATATAATTTAAAGTATTTTTGAATAAAAAATTTGTCTCTAAAGGATTTTTAAAGTTTAAAAATTAAGTGCTCTTCTCTTTGTCGCTGGAAAATAATTTCGGTGATGACTGCAGCATCATCGACGTTCATTTTCGAGTTTTGAACTGAAGAGACCGTTCTGTAGTCTTACTACAGCTTTGTTTTGAAAGATTTAATTTTTTTGAATTTCTAAATATGATTTGATTTATAATATATATAGATATATGATTTAAATTGATTGGACATATTATGTACATATATTTATTTATCTCTATATGGTTTGAAGGAAATCGGAAATTTAATTCTTACATTTTTTTTCTTAAAGAATAATTTCAATTATAAAAAGAAAAATCAAAATTTTGGATAAATGATTCAAACTTGAGATAATTGAATTGGATAGTTTTATTTGAATATTACAATTGCATTCAAATATAACTTACCTTAAATTTTTTTAGAAGTTAACAATGTAATTGGATAATATACAATATAAAAAGGATTTTATACACTTAAATATTAGTTATAAAAGATTAACAGAGGTAAATAGTGAAAAAGGAATTTAAAGAGATTTTATTTAAATAACTTAATAATCAAATTGATTTAATATGGAACCTTAAGTCTAACCTAGTAATTTTAATAAAGGTTATTTCCTGAAATGAATATGTTGTATAATAAATAATGTATCTTTGAATAGATAAAATAAAATACATGTGAATTGGACTTTTGGTAATAAAGTTTATTTAACTTGAATTCATAGTTTAATTGATGTCTAAATGAATAAATGTGTAAAGAAATTTGATTGTTATATTTGCTATATAAATGTTTTATTTATGAAATAGATATGTCTTGGAAATTGAATAATTATGATTTAAATAGTTAAAATGTATTTTAACATCACTAAAATTTGATAATTGAGAATTTGGTTTTCAAATGGAATTTTAAGTGTAACTTATTAAAGGAATATCTATTTATGAAATGGGATATTTCATTCATAAAAGTATGTTTTAATAAGTCATAAGTTAAATGATATCCAAATGAATAATTCTGAAATTAAACTGATTTGAAATGCTAATATATCTACTGTAGCATTTTATAAGTGCTGCTGTTTTGAAAATACAATGTTTTGGAAATTTTTATAATTGAATGAACTTAGAAATGTTACAACTTTTAAATGAATTAAAATATTTTAAATGAAGATTATTTTAAAAGGTGTTATGATTTTCTAAGTATTATGTTTTTTTAGAATAACATTTCCAAGTGTTATGATCTTAGTAGTATGATTTCCAAATGATAAACATCCCTAAATTGTTATGATTTCAAAGCATTATGGTTTCAAATTATTATCTTATTTTGTTTTTCAAACCATCTTTTGGTTGTCCTTATTTTCCCTCATCTTGCTACAGGCTGGTATAAGCATCTTTCTATAATCTTTCTATTTAGAAATCTTTCTGTAATCTTTGATAATATTTATTACTCATCTGGATCTGAACACTGTTTTTCCATTCATAGACCGTCGGTCAAGTGAAAAGGGAGATTCAGACTCTAGAGGATCTTTTTCGTGCTTATATTCTTGATTTGATCACCTCCATCTTGTCAAACTTACCTATAACAATAGTTATCAGGTGTAATTCCAATCTTCTTATCATCTTGTCTTAATTCTATTTCATTCTATCTCTTTCTGTGCTTTCCCGTACCTCGTTCCTTTTCGGGGACGAAAAGTTTTGAGTGGGGGAGAGTGTAACAACCATGTATTTTACAAATATTCTTAAATTGATTTTTTCCAGATTCAAAAGCTTTATTTATGAGAAAGAATAAATTTTGTTATTTTAAATATAAACTTTGACTTTGATGTGGATTAGAATTCCAAATATGACTAAATTTAATATTTCCTGAAAATGTGAATTTTGGTCAATAGTCAAACTTTGACTTTTAAGTTTAAATTTTAAATAGTTTGAAATTATAAATTTTATCTTTTATTATGAAAATAGATTTAATAACATGAATACTGCTTTTCGTTTCGTTGAAAACGGAGTTAAAATGTAAAAGTTATGCACATTTCAATTTTTAGTATAATTTGTTTATTTGTGCAATTTTGCCTATTTTAAATTTTATAAATCATATTTTCTTTCTTATATTTTTTATATGTATCAATATGTTAATTTATGTATATTTTAATCTCTAAATATTTTTAAAAATAATAATCGAATTTTCCAAAATGTACTATGATGATTTCCTATTTTTAAAAGCTGTTTCTATTTTTCTGCTATTTTCTTCATCTAAACTATATTTAAATTAAAATTTATTTATTTATTTTATACATTCACTTTTATTTGCTGTGTTTTAATTTATTTTATTCATTTTACATGTATTTAAATCAAAATATAATTTTTCCAAAGTTATAGAAGTTATTTCTAATTTTTAAAGCCTAGTTTGCATTTTTAAGCCATTTTCTTAATTTAAATTCTATTTAATCAAAATTTAATTATTTATTTTATATTTATTTTTTTCATTTCTGAGTTGTTATCTTTATTTATCAGTTTTACATGTAATTATAAATTACAAAATATATAAGAAGGAAATTTGAAGAGACATAAAGGCTTTAAACCGATGACTTTTCATTTGCTAGACCTTTCACATTTTGACCGTTCCTTCTTTATTGATAGCCATATGTTTTATTTTGTTTTTCAACCGAATACACTTCTCATTTCATCAAATTTTCGGCCAAAACACCTCTGAAAACATTTGGTAATGGCCTCTTCTTTTTCTTCTCTTCCTTCTTCATTTTTACTTTGTTTTGCCTTGATTTCATCCACAATTGCTTGGCCAAACTTTCCACCATCTCCCCATACCCTCCACCACCTTCCTCCTCATCATTCTTGGCTTCAACCACCTCACATCCCCTCTGACCAGATCAGGCCATGGCCTTTAGATGATGAAAACACCACAAACAAATGTTGAAACCCCTTAAAAACAACACTAGCTGACCTATATCGCTTCACCACCACCATACATCACCTTGGCCGCGTCCTATTGCTCCACCACCACCTTGATACCACCTCTGGCCATCCACCTACCCACTGTCCAGACCTGAACCATGCAAGGGCCAAGCCCCACTTGCCTTTGGTTGAGCCAAAAATGCACCAAAACTCCACTTATTTTGCCTTGACCCTTTGTCTTATTCATATGTAACTCCTACCATCATCATCTCTTTGTTGCCATGCTATTTTGATGTCAAAACCTGAGATTATGTCCAGCTATGGCTGAGAAAAAGATCTCCTTGGTCATGCTCTTGAATGGTTAAAGAAAGGTCGAATCACTTTGCCCTTTGTTGCTTTTTATTTCAAGTCATTTCTATATTGTTTTGTGTTACATATTTACGTATACATTGTCTTGTTTTGTTTATATGTATACAAGGCAATTATATTTGGCTCTCCACTCTCATGTTGTCGTGCCTTCAAAGATTCTGTGTTGTGTGTTTGGTCGTCATCTCCAGCTTAAACAAGTGAGTTATTCTCACCAGACAATATGTACCTATATAACTAGTAAATTGACACCCTGCGAATCTGTAAAAATATATTATCATGTTATATATGCTTATATTATTATCATATGATGTTCACACCTGTTATTACACCTGTTATATCATATGTTACTTTTATTTAATGTTATTTTGTTATTTATATCTGTTATCACCATTGCAAGTTCCCTGTAGACTAGAATCACTATGGGTTGAAATGATACATACCCGAACGGACTTTAGAATAGGGAAAAATCGTTATGGGCTGAAATGATAGGCCTGAACGATTTTTATTTAATTTATTTTAACTTGGGATTGCGGGTTTGAAATGATAGAACCCGGATTTTTCTTTTTTAACTGCGGATTGAAATGATACATATCCGTATCACTTGACCTAAGTTAGAAAATTATATACAGGCCCGTGGTTATTTTATAAATGTTTTGGATATTTTTAAGTATTTTAAAAATTATAAATTTATGAAATTTGATTTAAATAGATTTTGAAATGTTTTAAAATAAAGAAATTATGATTTTTTCTATGTGTTAAAAATGTAATTAATGAAAGGTTTAACTGGATTTTTGAAATATAACTTAAGTTGGAAATTTGGAATTTTGGTTAAAAATGATATTTAAGTTATATAAATAAAATGGATATTAAATTTTATTTGGAAATGGTAAATATGATAATTTGATTAAATTTGAATTTAAGTGATTTATTAAAGTATTATTGATTTTTCTATGAATTTAAGTGGTTAAATAAATGAATGTTTAAAAGTGATCTTTTAAAATATAACTTGACTTGGAAATGTGAAATTTGGTTTTAATTAAAAGTTTAAATTAATTAAATAAAATTGGAAATTTAGTTAAATTTGTGAAATGGTAATTTAAATTTGAAGTGTTAAGTTTATTTGTTGAAATGTGAAGAATTGGAAACTTTTACACTTAAACTTATTAAGTAAATTGTTGAAAATTGGATTTTATTATAAGAAATTTATTGTGAAAGAAACGTGTAAAGTTCTAATTAATGAAAGAAATATGTAGAGTTTTAATTTATGAAAGAGACATGTAAAGTTTTAATTTATGGAAGAATATGTAAAGTTTTTAATTTATGAAAGAAACATGTAAAGTCTTAATTAATGAAAGAAACATGTAAGTCTTAATCAGTGTAATATTGAATAAAATAATAAATGCCCTTTTTGTAATAAAACGTAAATTAAAACGTACATTTGATAATGTAAGTTTAATTAGTGTAATATTGATTAAATGATAAATGCTCTTTACTGTAATAGAAATGTAAGTTAAAAAGTACATTTAATATGTAAGTTTTAATTTATGTAAATGACACATTTTAATGACTAAAATAATAAAGTTTCTTTATTGTAATGATAATGTAAGTTAATAAGGTACTCTTAACTTAACATAAGAATTTCAGCATTAAATTGGATATTACAGTAACAAAGTTTATTTAACTATAAGGCTATGATAAAATGACCATGTTAAAAATTTGTAAGTATATAAATACTTTGATTATATAAAATGTTAAATTGGAAAGTATTACATTCCAAAAATGCTATGATTACTTAAGGTTACATTACCAAAATGCTATGATAATTTAAAGGAAGATTTCAAGTTTAATAAATTAAAGGAAATATTCAGTGATTTTGAAATTTGGGTTTTATTGAAATGATATATTATCGAATTGGTTTTGAAGTGGAAATGATATATTTTTGAATTGGTTTTGAATAGATATGTTTTGGGTTTGAAAGTATGTATTAGTTTGAAATAAATGATATGATTTTGAAATGGTTTAAAGGATGTATTTTGATTTGAAACATAAACTATTTTAAAAGTTATAACCACGGGTTATAATAACGATTGGTTGGCAAAGAGACCGGGATCGGATATGGACATACTCTCTGTCGATACCGAAAACCACTTCGACAACCGTGTACGCGGTGGAGATTCCAGAATGAAGTAGGATGGTGGCGACGTTCTTAAGGTATGTTACGTGGACCCAACTCCCGTGAGTTGGCATAAGGTGGCTAAAACAGGAGCGATCTCGGACCAGTGAGGTAGCACCTCTTCTCGGACACATTTCTTCGATATTATACTCTTACTTGTGATTTGACTAGATGGCCATCCTCCGATTTGGGAATGTTGTTCGAGGTGGAACGGTAGTGGCTGCTATGCGTATCCATCAGTCCGTGTGCGTAATTGGTATATCTACCCTGGCATTGCCTAGTTGTGTCGTGTCACCTACCATATCGAGCTTTACTACGATTATGATTTTAAGATCCGACCGCGTTAAGGTTCTCCATCCCCTTAACGCTATTTTCCGATATGATTATACTTTACTTATTTAGACACTATTATAATAGCAAATATTACTGCATAGTAGATATTTTAACGGATCCTTAGAGGATGGGCGGTCCCAAGCATCTTCTAAGTTACTTGTACCTTTATTACAGTTCACTTGAGTTGGTTTACATTATATAAGTATATATTGTCCTGACTCGAGTGTTTTGTGTTTTGCTTTACGCTCGGGTCAGCCTGAGTTATTCACAGATTTGGATTTCCACCTTCTGGAGATTTGAATCGCTGAAGATTATCTGCTAGTCTTCTTCTATCTACTTCAGTTATGTTGCTCTGTTCAGCTTGTACTTGGTTATCTTATTGATACTTCTGTTGTACTCTATTTCTTCTGTTGTATCTTATGTAACTCTGATATATTTACATAGTAGCTTCATGAACTACTATTTCTTTTACTTCCGCTGCATTATTTTACTCTGTGTCTGTGATATGTGATTATATTTATTTACTGTATATTATGAGATTTGCCAAATTTTAATTACAACGCGGTATTTTGAGCAATTCAACTCCGGCATAAGTGTCTACCTATACACTTATAATGGATGCGAATGGTTGAAAATATCGGGTCGTTACAGACCTAGTGTATACCGACCCAGAGTATACCGATCCAGAGTATACCAACCTAGTGTATACCGACCCAGAGTATACCTACCCAGTGTATACCGACCCAACCGATCCGATGTATACCGACCCAGTGCATACCGATCCCTCTAGTGTATACCGATCCCTCTACTGTATACCGATCCCTAGCCGCAGCGTAGTGCCTCCGCATAGTGAATTCAAAACTCAACCTAATGAAGGAACATTCGATCCACTTTCGTTACATCCTATGGCCGACCAGGGCATAGAGGATCAAGCGGCAGCTTCTGAATGGCAACAAGGGAACGGACAAGCAGCCTCTACTCAAACGATACTCCCAAAGGTTGGAGAACATAGATGATATGACTCTAGGAAAATGCCAAGATGACTTCAAGCACTATTCTTCACCGACCCAGCACTTCGAATTTAGTGACTCCAAGCAAACCAAAGTTTGACCCAAGCAATTTTATTCAAATGCTAATAAGGATATCATACTGATCGCGTTTGAGGGGAGTCAACCTCCAGATATATTTTAGCAGCTAGTTAGGTGGAGAACCTCCTACGACCATGGATCGTTTCTGTTACAAAATGAATCAAAACCAAAGTGAAGAGGAGGGGAGAAGACTAGGAAAAATAACAATACAGGATCGTTGGCTAAGGACTCAGATTCCAGTAGACGAACCAAGATCTCAAAATTCGACTCATATGCTCTTTGAAAGATTCAATCGATATCCTCTACTTGGAGACTCGCGACTCAAAGTGGTACTGAAAACCAACCTCGAGAGAGTCCACCGAAGCCCAGAGAAAATCAAGGGAATGTTGTATATTCCAAGATGCTCACTGATCCTAACACTTGCGATTACAACACCTCCAAGGTGTGATCGAAAAGCTGATCTAAAAAGGAAAGCTTCAACAGTATGTACAAGTCCTGTAGAATGGCGGGCAGCAAACATCCGATACCTATCAATAAAGAACTATGATTATCAATTGGACTGCTGATGGCCGACATCCCTTTGAAAGGAGCTAGGGGCAAAGTTGAATAGAGAGCACATGATGTTGCTTCACTTATCAATGAGATTTAATCCAATCTTCTTTGAATTATTTCTATTTCACTTTCAATTATTCTATGAACTACGACTAACTTGAACTAAACTATTTTCAAAACGATGCAGGTGGCCATGTACTCAAAGTTGGGCGCTAACCAATCCACGCAGACTGTGATCGGACCTGTGGAGTTTCATCAAGACGAGCATGATTCGACCGCTCATCATCAACCATATGCCTTTGACTTGGGGCCATGGACTAGAGATGGAAAAGCTCGTCACGATCAGAGCCCTATACAAAGCGTACATGATTGACCGTCCATTCATCGACCTCCATATTTGATTTGGTGGCCTAAGCAAGGCTTGGAATGAATGTGGACCGATCATCCACTCCTCGGGTCATAAAGTAAAGTTCGATAAAATACATATGCCTCTTCTGAAGCTCGGTGATGCCGGGATCTAACTAGAGCGGACGTGATTTGATCATCTACACATCAACTCCTACCCGGAACACAAGAGGTAGTTCGAAAGCCCGACTTGAAGTAGCTGTGATGGACTGCCTACTCATCAACCATCACTCTCAATACATGGACATGACTACACTTTGGAACATATGCAACTTAGTTTGTTTACTCAATAATCCATTATCCTCATTTTCTAGAAAGAGATACGAAGCAAATCGTGCGAGACTTGATTATCCAACCCCACAATGGATGTGATCAAACCATCTATCATATACCTCCTTCCTTGACTTGATTGGAAGAGTTACAATCGCCAAGCGAACGAGAATCGACCGTCCATTTTTCAAATTTCATCCTTGATGTTGGGGGGCATAGTCCCATTTCATGAGCAAACGCGGTTCGACCGTTCATTCGACAACATTAGCCTCGACACAGTAAATGAAATACAAATCAAACGGGTGGAAATACAACTGCTCTCAAGAAAAAACTCTAAGTCCGTGAAGTGGGCTAGAGTACTCTTAGTCCCTAGAGCGCGGACTAGAGTATAAATGACTTGAGAAAAATCTCTAAGTCCCTGAAGCGAACTAGAGTACTCCCAGTCCCTAGAGCATGGACTAGAGTATAAATGACTTGAGAAAAATCTCTAAGTCCCTGAAGCGAACTAGAGTACTCCCAGTTCCCAGAGCGCGGACTAGAGTATAAACAACTTGAGAAAAATCTCTAAGTCCCTGAAGCGGACTAGAGTACTACCAGACCCAGAGCGCAGACTAGAGTATAAACGACTTGAGAAAAATCTCTAAGTCCCTTAAGCGGACTAGATCACTCCCAGTCCCCAGAGCGTGGACTAGACTACAAACGACTTGACAAAAATCTCTAAGTCCCCGGAGCGGGCTAGAGTACTCTCAATCCCTAGAGCGCGGACTAGAGTATAAAAGAATTGAGGAAAATCTCTAAGTCCCTGTAGCGGACTAGAGTACTCTCATTCCCTAGAGCGCGGACTAGAGTATAAATAATTTGAGGAAAATATCTAAGTCCCTGAAACGGACTAAAGTACTCTGAGTCCCCAGAGCACAGACTAGAGTATAAACGACTTGAGAAAAATCTCTAAGTCCCTGAAGCGGACTTGAGTACTACTAGTCCCCAGAGCACGGACTAGAGTATAAACGACTTGAGAAAAATCTCTATGTCCCTAAAGCGGACTAGAGTACTCCTAGTCCCCAGAGCGTGGACTAGATTATAAACGACTTGAGAAAAATCTCTAAGTCCCTGAAGCGGACTAGAGTACTCTTAGTCCCCAGAGCGCGGACTAGAGTATAAATGATTTGAGGAAAATCTCCAAGTCCCTGAAGCGGACTGGAGTACTCTAAGTCCCCAGAGCGTGGACTAGAGTATAAAGGACTTGAGAAAATCTCTAAGTCCCAGAAGCGGACTAGAGTACTCTGAGTCCCCAGAGCGCGGACTAGAGTATAAACGACTTGACGAAAATCTCTACGTCCTTGACTTTGGACTAGAGCATAAACCGTTCGACAAATCTCTAAGTCCCCGGAGAGTGGATCGAAGCATGAACACAAATTGGGCGCGAGTCGACCGGGGGAAGAATAACTCTAAGTCACCAAAATGCAGAATGGCGTATAAACATTGATAAATAGATGAGTGGATTCCGACCGTTCTCTATTTCGCAAACTTCGGCCTGAAATCGACATAAGGAGTCTTTACTCGCTAAGGATGGATTTCGACCATCTGACTTGTGGCCTGGCCAAATCAATGCTGGGGGCAGGAGTACAAATCACTGAAAGCTGAATACGGCAGCTTATTATAGCTCTAGCTTGGAGTTCTTTACAACTTAAGGCAACGGTTGCAAGGAGGCCTCAGTACAGAACCAATCGAAACGACATCCAAAGCTATGGGCAACCGACTATTTCATACCTCATATCGAGGGTCAATATCAATCCGCACCAAGTACATACAAATGTGACTCGGATGTCCCTTGAAAAACTATGACCACCAGAGAGTGGAAAGGAGAATAAACCATGAAGACTTGATCATTAATTCTCCAGCACCCTCCTTCGATCCGTTAGGAGGAGTATGAAACTAGATGAGCATGACCCGACTGCATTTGAGCCCACTTTACCCCAAGATCTGATTACAGAACATGAACCAAAGTGGACGTGGCTGACCATCCAGTACCGAACTTATGCCCAGAAACCGACGAGGCATCAAAGTATTCCCCTTGGAATGAAAAACAACAATACAATCCAGGATAGGCGAGACTCAGCCTCCCATCAACTGACCTGATCCAACGATACAATGGGAAAGAGAGTAAAGCTAAAATGGGCATGGTTGGCCGTCCTACTTATCGGTATATACCCCAGACTTGGAGGCACGAGCGAGAAGCAGGATGAATGTGAACCGTCTATTCACCGATCAACTCTATGTCTTTGGAGTTTAGGTGGGAGTATAAACATAGCTAGGACGAGACTCAACCGTCCACGCAGTACATGTATCAACCTGAGACTGGGAGCAGAAGCATGATCATCCAAAGACCTGCTGCGATAGCTCAATATTTAAACTTATATATAGTGTTTACAACTACTCAAAGCTACGACCGAAAAAATGCCTAGAGATAGAATCATTAAATCGATGCCTGAGCTCGTGGGCAACTGACTATCACTCCAATCCGAAGGGTGGGTAAAGGATCATGAATGCGTTGAATGGAAAGCGCGTTACTCGAATATACAAGCAAATTCAAACTCAAAGCAAGATCCAGCTATGCAGCTTCACGCAACTCGAGGTTGACCCCTACTCGACATTTTCTTCAACGTGCTTCTAAGCCCGATCTTTGGCCATTTGTAGATAATCGATCAGAGCATTCAGAGCCCTTCACTGTCAGACTTAATAACTGATGACAAGACTCTAGGATTCAACCAGAGTAACCACCAACATTGACCATCCAAACCATATTTTACATTGAATGTTAAGAAAAATAGTTACATCCGAACTCAAAGAATCCAAGATTGCACCCGCTAAGCTAACAGTCGACATTACATTCAGCCATGGCGACCCTTTACGGGTGCTGAAGGTCAGATCACAGCTCAGTGCAATGATAATAAAAGAATTAGTTGGATTTCTCTGAATAAATGATGATATGTTCCCTTGGACCCATTCTGACATGCGTGTGTGATTTCACCGACTATCGCAAGCCATGCATTGAATATCGACCCAAAGCTACAAAAGCTAGCATAATGTCTATTGATTTCATCATGAAAGCTCAGCTCTTACTTTTTGGCTCACCCCATTAATGTCTATGCCTAACAGCCATTATGATAGGTCATACAATGACCTGAGACATCTGAAAGACTACTTAAATAGAATACCAAACTAAGCCAATTCGATATCACTTATTTCCCTCAAAGAGCTATCCAATGACGGAAATTAGCAGACCTCATATCTGAATTCACTACATCAGATGACTACTCGAAGAGAAGTGGAGAACCAACTAACAGATGGAAAATGTACGTGGATGGAGCATCCAATGATCAGTGTTATGGTGCAGGAGTCGTGTTAATGACTCATGAGAAACGATCGATCTGCTACGTCCGGAAACTCGATTTCCTTGTAACAAACAACGATGCTTAGTACGAAGCCTCGACCGCCAGCCTCAAACTTGCTAGAGAACTTGGAGTGGAAACTTTACATATCTTTTGTGATTCCTGATTGGTAGTATGCAAAGTTAGGGAAGTTAATCTTTCCAAGGGGCATTGTCTTGCTCCTTATCTCAGCCGGGTCCAAGAGCTTCTAGCTGACTTCACGTATTACATCATTACACACATCCTCAGCGAACAAAATGAAAAGAGTCAAGTCACTGGCCAAGCTGGCCAATTTCAGGGATGCATAATGGACATACGTTGTTTTGGTTGAAATACTTAGTATTCCAAGCATTGACGGATGGAGATCGGCTAGATCTTGGAGACAAAGCAAGAAAAGGGGTCATCGATGACTCCTATCAAAGACTATCTACAATGAGGAATTTTTACTGAACGGAGGAATGGAAAACGACAAATCCTCCTCAAAGCTTCATGCCAAATCATCCAAGAAGAAGTCATGTGTAGAAAGGAGTTTATCCATTCCCATGCTTCAGTGTATCATCCATGATGATATCAAATGAGTCTTGAGTGAAGTCTATGAAGAAGAATGCGGCGATTACATCAGGGGGAAAACCCTGACAAAGAAAATACTCTGCTACGGGTTTTACTAGCCGACTACCAATCAAGATGCGGTTGATCATGCTAGACAATGCGATGAGTGTAAGATGTTTGCAAAAAATCTGAGAGCCCAGCCGATGGGAATTACCCAAATGGCTAGTCCATAGCCATTTGCCACTTGGGGGCATTAACATCATCGTCTTCTTGCCGATCCTAAAGGTGGTGCGAAATACGCCATCGTAGCAGTTGATTACTTCACCAAATGGGAAGATGCAGAACTTTTAACCACAACTAAGATGAAGAAAATAATCAACTTCATTGTCTGGAACGTCATATGTCATTATGACCTTCCATGAACCATTATAACTGGAAATAAATCCCAATTCGACAGCACTAAATTTAAAAGACTTCTGCTGTCAGCATCATATTGAAAAGAGATTTATGATATTTGCTCGCCCTCAAGCAAATGGACAGGTTGAAGCTGTGAACAAAATCATAAAGTCTATTCTGAAGAGAGGTTTGGAAAAGGCTAGAGGTAAATGGGTGGATGAACTCCCAACATGATTATAGGCATATAGAACTACCCATGAGTCCGCGACTGGCCATACTCCATTCACCCGTGCTTACGGCTCTGAGGTCATCGTCCATGTAGAACTTAAAGTCCCCTCTCATCGAGTGGCTGATTACAATCCTTATTTCATAAAGAATATAAACAAGGAATTGCAATCAATTGCAATTAAACTAGATGGAATTGGTGACGACTTATAAGCATATAAAACGCATCCGGGAGCCAATGGCAAGAACGTGTATATTCGAAAAATTCGATTTCTTGAAATCAACAGAAATTGAATTTCACTTAGAGTTATGAAGAAAAGACTGGATCAGATAGCCGAAGCTTACTAGCCCTGTAGAACCAGACACAGATGGCCACTAATGAACTACAATCTTGAATTTATACTATTGGGAATCGACCAAGCATCTTAACGACCAAAGAAGGATACGACACTTTGAGAGGATAAAATTGAAGGATAATAACTATTTAGGAAACATGATGGATTTCTTTCTGGAGACTCTAACTTGCTTCGATTCAAAGCACGTCATGTATGCAACAAGACGTACTTTGGGGGCAAATGTTACCCGGCTACTTGGCCCGGCTACAAAGCGATAGTTGCAGAAGATATGGTTGAAGCTAGATAGGACTCGAACTAGGGGGAGATTGGAGATATAAGGGATTGATGCAACCTGTGTGGTTCGGCATGTCTATGTGGATCAGTGTTTGATGGTGGTTTGGTTGGAGTAGGATAAATCTTATGGAAGTCATGGATGGGTCGGCCTTTGTGGGTCGGCACGTGTTGTTCGGTCAGGGGAGACAAGCCAATGTGGGTCGGCACGTAGTGTTTCTGCCTAGGTGGCTCGGTGTAGATGTGGGTCGGCCTCAAGAGGATTGGTATATATGGATCGACATTCATTTGCGGTTCGGCCTATGTATACGGTTCGGCACGTATGGGTGGCTCGGTCAAGGAAGGAAGCTCAAAGTGGGTCGGTCAAGGTGGTTCGGCCATTGTGGTTTGGCCTTGGTTGTTCGACACGTGTGGATCGGTGCGTGTGGGTCGGCATGCCTGGTTCGGTCTACCTAACCTACCAGCTATGGTTCAAGCTATCTTGGTCATGGGCCTGCACGGGGGATCCAGCCTATCCTCGTCTATAAATAGAGGGGTAGGGGTCCAGTTTAAGGAATTCTCTTTTTTGGAGGGAAAAATGAGGGGGAGACTTTGCCATTTTTTGTATTCATTTCGTTTTATTCCAAATTGAATTCAAGTTTCTCTTTGTGGATTGTATCTGTATTTAAACAGCAGAAAAAGAAATAAAGATCATATTCAAAGTGGACGTAGGTAGTTACGCCAAACCATTATAATTCTGGTGTTCTTGTTTTTTGTTGTTGTTTTTGAATTATATTGCGCTATTCCTCTGTTCCAATTTACTATCTTCATTAATATCTCTACACAAATCTATTCTAGGGTGTTAGTGACCAATTTTGGTGCTAATAGTTACCCCTTAAAACGATGTATAAGTTGGTTGGACATGGTTCCCCTGATCGGAGAGACGGGGCGACAAACCAGGAAGTACTGGTTCCCTTGTTGGAGAACTAGTCTAGTAGATGGACATATACATGATAGCGAGTTTCTTTGCCGAAGCATGGGTGGATGGATTAACTCGGATAGTGATCCCTTTATCAGAGGGTAAGTAGATGGACACACTCGGATAATGAGTCCCCTCGTAAGAGAGCTAGCAATTGGACTCGTACTGGATAACAAGTTGTTAACCGGGTCTTTAACCAAACATAAATCAACTGGAGCTAGTGCATCGAAACGAGAACATGATGACCTGAAATTCGACAGAGAAACTCAGAAGGACTAAAGGAAGAGCTCAAGAAAGTATGGTGCCCAAAATAGGCTAAGTCCTTAACTCGACCCGAGTTAGACCCTTAACTCGGTACCAACTCTAAATGACACATCATGGCATCTTCATACTTTTGCCAAGTGATCCCTTAGTCTTCCTATGCATATTCATGAAATTTTATAGAGTTCTAGAGAATCCATCATCATGAACAAAGATGTGACAGTCCAAACGGCGGGATAATCCAAGTCATGGAAGAATTATATCAAATCCCATCAATAATCTACCAAATTACATGGAGGACATCTGACTAACCAAGGAGTTTGAAACAAGAAGATTTAGCTAAAGACTGGCTAAGGATTAAACCTATCATCGAGTTAAGGCTTTGACTTGGTACCGAGTTTAGCCGTTAAAACATTTCTTGTGCTATTTTAGGCCGATCCCCGGACTTCTCTAGAATGAGCTTCTGATCCAATATGATTGTTACCTCTATAAATACAAACCATAGTGAATCAAGAAAGGATCTGGATTCTGCTATCACTACATTGGATCTCTGTCTATTCTTCAACTCTTTCCTCTACATCACCGTCACCAAGACAGCAACTATAGACATTTCTAGGACTTAGAACTTGTCTAGCCCCTATACTTTTGGCTAATTCTTTCTCAAT
Source organism: Allium fistulosum (assembly GCA_030737815.1). NCBI lineage: Eukaryota > Viridiplantae > Streptophyta > Magnoliopsida > Asparagales > Amaryllidaceae > Allium > Allium fistulosum. The sequence goes on along the minus strand of CM060907.1, from coordinate 698,049,811 downwards.
CACCTTGTAATCTCATTCAAGCTAGATCAAACCAATACCAAAGCTATAAAGTGGACGTAGGCTTAGTTAACAGCTGAACCACTATAAAAATCTCTGTGTCTCATTTACTTTTCTGCTACTTTCTGTTATATATGCTCTGTTCTAATAGGGTTAGGCTTTCACATCATACTCTAGGTTGTTGATTCAGTTTTTGGATTAACATTATGGTGCTTTCATTGAGAGCGCTGAACCCAAGCTTGGATCTAGCTATCTACTTTGGATTGGATAGATCCAGAAGTTAGATCAGGAAAGTTTGCTTGAAGAAGGTTAGAGATTGGCTATTCTAATGGCTCCTAAGAAGAAGTCAGCATCTAGAAGATCTATTGGGACAACACTTGGTGTTGATGAAACCAATCTCCAACAAACAGATGTAAACAACGCTAATAATCATTGAATGGAAGTTAATGCTGGGAACCTAACACCAGGTGCTCCCACTCAACAGGATGTTGTAACCAAAGAAGATCTTAACTTGATGGTTAATCAACTTAACTAGGAGCTGACTGATAGTTTGAAGGCTCTTATGGAATGGATTGATGCTTTGCTAGTGCTACAACCACCAACTACCACAAGGATTAGGTGAGAAACTGCAGAGGCTATGGAATAGGAGAATTCCTCCATCTCAGGCTTGAATAGGAGGGATAGCAAGCAAAAGTAAAAGGAGATAGTTGGTGGAGAGACTGAATTTGTTATTGAAGGTAATGGAAGTACCCCTCTTACCAGAGGACAACCTGCCGCAAACCTTACCTTGGAGTGAAGGCTCAACAAGGGAATATTGCAATGCCTCTCCCTGATTCTAGAGATGACATGCAACTTGATGTAAGAATTGAATGCTGACATAAGTAGAAAAAATGTCGGGAAGGAAGTTTGTAGATTGGTTCTCCCAAAAAATAGAGAATCTAGACTTTAGTTGGCAAACTAAGGCCGTTTGTAGAGTCAAACGTTTGGTGTAGCCCTTGACAGTCGACCCATGGATTACCGGACTAGTAAGGCATTTATTGCGGACATGGTCAAGTGCCTAAAGGAAGAAAGTAAAGGCAGGAAGGATGACGATTGGGGTTCTGCACCAAGCCAAACTCCGTTTACTAGCACATGTACAAGTACAATTGGCATATGGAAGGAGATGGGGAAACGGATGTTGTGTCCTGCAGATGTTTCCCTTTCTTCTTGGAAGGTGTTGCTTCTATATGGTTTACCAGACTCCCAACAAGGTATATTTATACCTTTGACAAGTTGGCAGGGAAATTTTTGGAACAATTCAGACTTCACATGGCACAGCCAAATGATGTGATGTCTCTATCTGGCGTTTTCCAAAGACCAAATGAGTCACTAAAAACCTTTATGAACCAGTTTAATACTATGGTTACTGAAGTGAGCAATCCCAACGAAGATATGGTATTCATGGATTTAGTCCGAGCTATCCATCCGGACATAGGTTTTGGAAGATGGATTAAGACGAAATAACCAACCACCATGAAGGAGTTTAACCGAAAGGCAAGTCAGTGTCTAAGAGTGGAAGATCCAGATGCATTGGAGGGAAAGACCGCCAGTGTGCAACCAAAGGAGATAGTACAGAGTAATGTAGTGGTCAACCGGGATGGAAACAATTCTGGAGCCATGACAGGAAATGCAGGTAAAGTTGGAAATCAAAAATGGAAGAACCAGAACAATAGTAGGCATGAAGGGAATGGAAAGCAAATCAGAAACCAAAGACCCGAGGAGTATACACTATTGAATGATAGCTTGGAGAACATTTACATTGCAACTCAGGGAACTAAGCGATACAACAAGCCTCCCAGGAAGGAAGAATCTATACGACAAAAGCAATCAGGGAAGTTCTGCCACTTTTACGAAACTCACGAATACAACATGAACAAGTTCCGACATATAAAATATTTGATTGAGGAATTGATTAGGAACAACAGGCTCCAGCAGTACGTGAAGGAATTGCAAAACTTTGACCATCCTGTTGGACCCCAAGTTCTAAGTACTTAAGGAAACCAATCTGGACCAAGCAGAGAAGGATCCAGATGGACAGAACAAAGACTTGTTATCAGCACTATTTCTAGAGGACCTCACCTGGCATAGAAGAGCTGGGGGGAGATGGAGCAATACATGAGTTCACTAAAACACACTCCGAAAGAAGCTTGTTTTGCAATTGAGGATGGCGCTCCGACCAAGCAGCAAAAGACACTCAATGATGACATAGTGTTTCGAACCGAGACACTGAAGGAGTAGAAGCACCAACTCTTGACCCAATGGTAGTGACAGTCAGAATTGGACCGACAATTGTATGCTAAGTCCTGGTGGATCGTGGAAGTTCTATTAACATCTTGTTTTCACATACGTTCGATCAGATGAAGATCAATATGAAGGATGTGTCTGCTTGCTGAATGAAAATCCAGGGCTTGGAGAACCAAGATACCCTGTCAGGACGATTAACTTGCATGTGGAGCTCGAAGAAGGAGAATGAAGGGTAGTCCTTATTCAAACCTTCGTGATCATGGATGAAATGTAAGCTTACAGCGCTTTCTTGGGTCGACTGGTCCTTGCAGATTTCAGGATCTCTTTGGCTTCGTGGTGCCTTACCATGAAATTCACGATGAAGAATGGGTTGGAGTTATAAAGGGAGATCAAAGCGTCACTAGAGAATGTTATATTGCTGAGTTATGTGAATCAAAACGATAAACAAAGGGAATTGGGTTGATGAACTTGCGCCTGCATTATGGGCCTATAGACGACTCAAAATACTGTGACCAGGCACTCGCCATTTGCCTTGGCATATGGTTCAAAAGCGATGGTCCCAGTGGAACTGGAAGTCCCCTCTCATCGGAGATGACACTTCAATCAAAGTGAAAACGAGAAGCTCTTACTCGATTCTTTGGATCAGATCGATGAGAAGCAGAAGGAAGCTGAGTTAAGGACTGTCGCTCACCAAAAGTGAGTGGCACTGCACTTCAACACCAAAGTTCGCAACTGTACCTTTGAAGTTAGAGATCTCGTCCTAAAATGATCTTCCCTGGTACGGTGGCACTTGGCCAAAATTGGCAAGGACCCTACGTTATTGGCCAGAAACAAAGAGATGGAACATTCAAGCTCACAATGGTTGATGGAATTCCAATTCCCGATGCTTGGAATAGTGACTAGCTGCGGTGCTATTTTATTTAGTATGTATTTCTTATTTCCACATATAAGCCACCGAGGGATATTGGGGGCATTATAAATAGGCTGGATTTGCCTTTCTCTTTATTTTATCAATAAAGTAATTTCGCTTCTTGAACCAATGGAACTGCATTCATGTAAGCAACCCGCTGAGTCGACGGTATCAAATTGACTCAAACCGTCGGATTGACGGGGAAAATCGATCCCAACCTTCTGAGAACTGGTGTCGCTCTGGTAACATTAGGAAGTCCCAACCCTTGTAGGTATTTATATGCCATGCCTCACTTCTTGGACTGATGGAACTGCATCCAAGTAAGCATCCATTATTTTGCCACTTGAATCGATGGAACTGCATTCAAGTGCGCTCCATTTCATCGCTTCTTGGACCGATGGAACCGCGTCCAAGTAAGCATCCATTCCTTTTCTACTTGAACCAATGTAACCGTGTTCAAATGCGCTCCATTTCTTCGCTTCTTGGACCGACGTAACCGCGTCCAAGTAAGCATCCATTCTTTTGCCACTTGAACTGATGGAACCATGTTCAAGTGCACTCCATTTCTTCGCTCCTTGGACCAATAGAACCGCGTCCAAGTAAGCATCCATTCTTTTGCTACTTAAACTGATGGAACTACATTCAAGTGCACTTCATTTCTTTGCTTTGGACCGATGGAAGTGCATCCCAGTAAGCATCCACTCTTTTGCCAATTGAACTAATGGAACTGCATTCAAGTGCGCTCCATTTCTTCACTCCTTAGACCGATGGAACCACGTCCAAGTAAGCATCCATTTTTTTCCACTTTAAATGATGGAACCACGTTCATGTGTGCTCCAAATAATCGATGTTACCCTGGTAACATCGTCCGTCTATCAAAATCTCCTAAGTACCGACGTTGCTCTGGAAGCATCAAGAAATTCATCAATTGTAGGATTGGTAGAAATCAATCCCCACCTCCCAAAGCTCGATATCTCTTGGAGATAGGCAAAGTCAAAAGAGAATCCAAGGGATTTATCTATCCATTGGTCTTTAGAAATAGAGACTGATGCACGGATAGAACCTCAGACCTAGCTTGGAGAGAATAAATCGCAATCAAAGTAAAGGGTGCTTGGAATCAAGTGTTCAAATACAAATTCCCAGAGATAGGAGCTGCAATACATCATGGATTGGAGGTAACTAGAGAGCTGCCCAGAGCATCCGGTCTTATGTTAGGTGTTCGTAGTAACTAGCCCTGTGGACTGGGGGCACACAACACACTAACACTTGGTCAGAATGAAAATCACTCCACGGTTCTATTACGTGGAACTAAGAATTTTAGTAACCACAACATAGTTAAGTAAAGTAGTACACTGAACAACTGCAAGTTACACTACTTACACCGTTTACATGCATGGAATTGCGGTAAATAAACACATCACATCACATAATACAACAGTGTATAATATGGAAATTGCGAGACAAGCAATCGTATTATGTATACACACAGTGGTATATAAATGGGCATAGTACAAAAATATAAAGTATACGGAAGAGATTACAGTGAAAATGCTTATCTTTTCATTGCTTATATCATTTCATTTACAATATCAAACAGTATAGGGCATACCGGCAAAATATCAACCTGTTTGGACACAACAACAAAAATAGTGCAGATGTTATTGACGCTATAACAAAAGAAAAAAGACGCTCAGTACAGACTTTGTACTTGTACATAACCTAACACCATAAAAACACACAAAAAGAGAACGAGTACCCTACTCCACCGGTACTTGAGCTCATCCCGATTTCTTTTTGCCTTTCCCTACTTCTTTACCGCCCCTACTTGGGTAAATTGGGATCTTCTTCCTACTACCTTTATCGGTCTCTCCTCTTGCAAGGGAGCCAGATCCTTCTGACCCTCCGGTAGCCACACTTCCCTTCTTGGCACCTTTAATGTGATGGTAGTGCGAGTCTTGTGCTTATGCTCATCCCTTTCCATTTTCAACTATAGTCCCTTTCTTTCCTCCTCCAATCTACTTGTCATGGTCATCTTGTCTGTTGGTCCTGATTCGCTGGAGATCATCACCTCTATTTGTTTGGAATCGGGCCCAGGCCCGTAGTTAGATACAGGAACTATGCTAGAAGCTGCTGCAGAGACAGTGGTGGAAGTCTATAAGTTGGGAAAGAGAGGTGCACAATTTAGAAAAGGATTCCGAAGTAAATCGAAGTGTCCAGAGCACCGGAGGGATGAGAGAAATACCTGAGCCAGGGGTTTGGTCATGAACTTCAATCTCAAAGGATTCACTACCAGTCCCCATCTTTAAAGGTTGCACTACAGTTGGAAAAGGGTGTAGCTCACCTAAGGCTACAAAAGTTGCTTGGGCGTGAGCGGCTTCAGAAATAATAGCCATGGACATGGGGATGGTTGTCGTCTGCTCTTGAGAAGCAGGAATAAGTGTTTGGTGCTAACCCAAAGAACTTGGGCCAACACGAGCTTTGGTTGCATCATCGGCAGCTTTCTTCTCCCTCTCTTCTATGAGGATTTCTCTGCTGGTAGCAAAGAAGTCTACGTCCTCAGGACAAAGGTAAGCTGCCTTTAGTTCCTCCTCAGAGTGTGTATCCTTGGTCTTCCCAAACCTGACTAATACCTCTTCCCAATCCATGGAAAAAGTCCGAGGATAGTTGTTAACTAGCCATCTCAGGCTGCCCTTATTCATCACCCAACTGGTGTAGAGGTGGAGCATGCTGACATCCATTCCGGTTATCGTGTCTTCATACTCTGCTCGAAGCTTTGTAAGCTCAGATTTTGTGACCAAATGGTCGATCTCTTTGGCTATCTTAGCGGAGGTAACCTGTTCTTACTCTTTGACCAGTCGTGCATTCTCCTCACGAAGACGAGTAAGCTCAGCGGCTTGTTCAGCAATGACAGCAGCATGACTAGCGATAGTTTGGTTCCAAGATTTAATGTTTTTTTCTACGTTAGTAAGCTGCACTTTCAGTTTCTCGAATTCGATATGAACTTCTTTGAGTTGGTAATTTATCACGATAATGGCTCTATCATAGGCCTAATTTGCCTCAGTCAACAGCCTGTTGCTGGCAGGCTTTCCTTTTAGGGTTGCATCCCTCTCAGTCTTCAACTGGACTATCTCATCATCACGATCTTTGATCATCTTTGCATGGTCTTCCCTTTCAATCTCAAATGAGAGGATCTCTTGATAGTTAATGTGATTTACATCTGAAAGGGCCTTCACTAAATGCTGCATATCACACCTGGCTTCCAAGTCCTCATGGATTGTCTCTAGATTGCTGAGAGAAGTGGCCCTGTTAAGGGGCTTTATTTTCTTGTCAAACTTGACTCCCTTCAAGAAAAGATTGGGAAAGGTAGCTTGAAGCATGGGTGGTCCCGATGGAAGTATGAACTTCTTGGTTCATCTGAAAGAAGTAGGGGCCATTGCAATGGTTCTTACTTAAGAAGATGGAATTGTTGGCATTTCAACAGTCCGAGCATCAGTACGGGGTGGAGTAATTGATAATGAGTGCCTGCGGCGGTCATGAAAGTCTCTGTGGTGCTTGCGTATGTCATCGGGGGCACTACTCTCATAATTTCCTTTTCTCTTATCTCCCATCTCACTCTCTCGCTCCAGGTGGCGAGCCTCATCCTCCTTTCTTTTCCTTCTCTCCTCATTTGTTTCACGAGGAGGGCGTTAAGCTAGATTAGAAGTTTTGCCTTTGCAGGAGAAGGTGTCTTGACGTAACTGATGGTATAACCCATGTCCAATGGCACCTGAAATGAAAACAAGAATGAAGTTATTAATACTCTAACTTAGGAACTTAACACGATGTAGAGATGTGTACTTGTGATCCTAAAGTGAAGTGTGCAGTGCAGATGACCCCCTATGCACTCTACCAACTTTATCGGCATGGTTTAAGAGTCGGAGTCTTTTCACCATTACTCATAAATGCGCTTGAGAAAATGTCAATTTACGAGGCGATCTTAGCTATCATTTCGCTAATGGAGATATCCCTGTGTTCATGCATCTACATTGATGGCGACATCTCTCATCAAATCGAAAGTAGATGTATCTTCAGCGAGGGTTCAGGTAGCTTGACCTCCAACAAACTATAGGGTCTTGATAGCAAGTTGTTCTTGAGGAGGAGAAATCGGGAGTTCGGGGGTTAATGCTTCGGTGGTTAACAAGTCTGGAGAAAGCAACTTGGGAAGGTCAGGGCTCATCTCCGACGACTCGCCGAAAGATTCATCTCTCCCTTCAGAGATGTGAAAATTGCTATCATCACCATCCGAGACCTCTTCCTCTCCTTCCTCAACCATAATTTGTTTCCTATCTCTCCTTTGAAATGTTTCGTCTTCTTCCTTGGGGATTGAAGACATCCTATGGGCCTCATCCCTATCCCTTATAATGTCCTCTCCCGAGGGTAAGCCTATATCAACTCAAGGAATCTCTTCGGGTTGTGCTTCCTATGACGGACTAGCCACTTTTTCTTAAGCCTCCTTGTCAAAGTCACGGGCATGGGCCGAGAAATGAGTATGTCTCCTAGGGTCACTCAATGTTGATGGCTCATCATTTACAGCAAATCTATCAGGATGAAGTAAGTCGAACCGCCGGAGGTTCTCGTTCTTCAAAAGGAATTCTAATGTGCGCTCAGAAGCTCTCACAGTCTTGAGGGTTTTAAGCATTTCTTAAAGCTTGTCATTGGTTTCCCTCTTTGGGATGACTGTAATAAAACATACGAAGGGTTATGAAATTGGAGAATAATTGGGAGTGGTAAGAGCCAAGGAATCAGGACTTACCCTCATATAGTCAGAACCAGTTGAAGACCTCTGGACGTCGAATAAAGAAAAACTCATTTTTGGAAGCCGAACATTTATTATTGAGATCTTTTATCAACTTACATCCCCTCTAGGCTTCTATAATATGTAGGATGGACATTCCTGCCTCTTGAAGTGTAGGAGATATATGAGCTCATTTAATCTTGGGGGTCGCCCAAGCCTGGTCATGAATAGAATGTACAGGGAGCTTAAAAGCGCATAACCGTTGGGATGAATTTGGAACGGTGCTAATCCTAATTCTTGAAGCACCACAGACAAGAACCGATTGAACAGTGGCACGACACCACTAAGGCACATGTATCAATTACAAGCACTTTAGCCTTTAGGAGGATTATGTGCAAATTTGGCTCGAATGGGCAGACGAACATCACCTTCGAGGATGCCGTGTTGTACGTATATAATTCCAAGCATTTTAGCTGTCAGGATTGAAGGTGCCTGCTCCAAAGGGTCGGTTAGAATTCTTAGCCCAAGAAATAACTAGTCAAGTGTAGGTCCTAACCAGAACTAGCGGGTCATGGATATCAGAAGTCACAGTATGACTTGGCCCCACGGGAATGGATGGAAAAACTGGGGCAGTTGATGACTCGACTTCTAAAGGCATGGACGCTCCATCAACGGACTTGCGGTGTATCAACCGACATGTCATTCTAGACAATATAACTCATTGATCACGGTCAGGTATGCTCTATTTCTAATAAGAATTCCCATGTGGTTAATGCTTCAAATCCAAAGGAAGTCGGTGCGTGCAGATGAATCGGATTCCAAGTGTTGGCTGAGGCAGGTATAGTGTGTTATCTATATGGGATGAGTCCAGTGTCCTGAACACCACGAACGAACCATCCTGTATAGGTAGCTCGCTCGTATTGAAAAAATGATATGTATCATCCTCTAAAATTATTCTTTTATACTTACCTGTTATTGATCAACAGTCGATAACAGATCCATTATCTGGAGCGACATGGAAAGTTCTTTCTATTCAGGAACATTAGAAGTGCAGACATGTAGAGTAATGGAAACATCTGATACACTAAGATCCAATGCGAGTCACCGTACTGGAGTCTGCTATGTGATTAGGCCTCAGTCGATATCGCGAAAGGAAATGGTTGAAATTAGGAAGCACGACATGACTCCTAGGTCATGCATGTTCCGTTAGGGCAAAATGGCATAGCGACCAACTCAACAAACCCTAAATCAACCAATCCCATGCAAAACTAGGTTCAACCAAGGTCCAATCTCCATTTCCATCACCACTAAAGTACGAATTCACCATCGCCAGCCTTCAAATCAAGGTAAGAAACAAACTCGGCCTAGGGTTTTTATTGATTCAGGTCCGAGTTCTCTAAGCATCGGCTATAGAAGTGGGGGCCCGAACAGGTGATGGCAAAACACTAGCGGAGGTGGCAGAGCCTGGTGGCGAGACTGGAGGTTGAAAGGCGTGGAAAGGCAACTTGAATCGGCACAGGTAGTGTTAGGAACTCGGGTTGAAAGCTTGTAGACTCGGAGTGAAGTGAGGCAAGTGGGGAGTTAGGCTAAGTGAAATAGTATAAGTAGAAGAGAACTCGCTAAAAAATAGCTAAGTTCTTAACTCAGGACGATTTAAGAATTAACTTGGTACCGAGTTTACCACTCCAACCCGGGTAAGCTCCAACTCACCACAATAGACCTATATACTGACTTAAAGCCTTACGTAAACTTCAGAGTGAAGATCGCATCATCGGTACAGAGAATTGAAATTCAAAACGAAATCAAAACAAATAGCAAATCAGAAGATAACCGATTAAAAACGTCTTAAAATGGAATCCGACAATTGACTGAAACCCACAAGATAGCAGTTCAAGACTTATCTTGTTCCAGAGCACACTTTGTTTGCAATGAAAGCATACTCTGGGAGGCAAATGTTAAATAGGTTTTTAACCAAATAGAAATCAACTGGAGCTAGTGCATCGAAACAAGAACAAGATGACCTAAAATTCGGCAAAGACACTCAGAAGGACTAAAGGAAGAGCTCAAGAAAGTATGGAGCCCAAAATAGGCTTAGTCCTTAACTCGGCCCGAGTTAGACCCTTAACTCGGTACCAACTCTAAATGCCACAACATGGCATCTTTATACTTTTGCCAAGTGATCTCTAGTCTTCCTATGCATATTCATGAAGTTTCGTAGAGTTCTTGAGAGCCCATCATCAAGAATAAATACGTGACAATCCAAACGGCAGGATAATCCAAGTCATGGAAGAATGATAATCAAAACCCATCAATAATCTTCAAATTACATGGAGGACATCTACACTAACCAAGGAGTTTGAAACAAGAAGATTTAGCCAAATATTGACTAAGGATTAAACTCGGCACCGAGTTAAGGCTTTGCCTCGGTACCGAGTTTAGCCGTTAACTCGTGTCGTCATGACATTTCTTGTGCTATGTTGGATTAATCCCTGGACTTCTTCGGAAGTGAGCTTCTGATCCAATATGATTGTTACCTCTATAAATACAAACCAATAATCAACCAAGAAAGGATCTGGATTCTGCTATCACTAAGTGGGATCTCCGTATATTCTTCAACTCTTTCCTCTACATCATAGTCACCAAGGCAACAACTATAGACATTTCTAGGACTTGGAACTTGTCTAGCCCCTGTACTTGTGGCTAATTCTTTCACAATCACCTTGTAATCTCATTCAAGCTAGATCAAACCAATAATCAAAGCTATAAATTGGACGTAGGCTTAGTTAACAGCTGAACCACTATAAAAATCTATGTGTCTCACACTACAAGAAATTTTATTTTTGGTGGCGCACAAAAAACGCTACTAAAACTTTTGGTGGCATTTTGATAAACGCCGCGAGAAAACATGCGACTAAAAATCCATGATTTTTTGTTGCATTTATTTTAACGCCACTATAAATGCATTTTTGGCAGCGTTTTTCAAACGTCACCATAAATCGTTTTGTAACGTTTAAAAAATGCCACCAAAAGGTTTTTTGGCGCTACTAATAGAATTTCCAACTTTACCCCTGTTTTACAGTTGCATTTACTCAACGCCACTATATATATTTCGGTAGCGTTTTTGAAACGCTACTAAAAGTTGTTTATTATTTTACACCATTTTTTCATGCTATTATTTCAAGTTAATGGTCTATTTTGGTTCTATTATATCAATCAACAATCACTCACATAATCATCGTATTCAAATAAGTTAAAAAACACATTAACCATATAATCAAATAAAATATCCATAACCATTCCAATACAATAGTTTTTCGACAAAATGACCTAACTCACATACAATAACCATTTGTATACAAATTTATACATCGGGTACTAATAAATGTTATATCTAACTAATGCTAACTAATAAATATACTTTTCAAGCTCGATAGAGATATAGTCCGGCCCAGTAGTAAAATAGCTCATTCTGCTCCATCCTGATATTAGTATTGCACTGCTCACTTTCTGCTTCACCCAGTAGTCTTCCAGAAACATTATATCTCCATTGTATTCAAAATATATATAATTCAAATAAAGTTTGTATATCAGAAGAGTGTGTGTGTGTGTTATGTAAAGTTGAAAGATGAAAGTTGAACATACACAGCTGCATCAGCAGGGCAGCCTAGTAAATGTACAGAGCAATCAGAACCAGTATAACAAGTATGGCACTCGCACTGGATTGTTCCATTTATGACTATTTCATTTACTCGCACTGGATTCTTCTCAGGCTGCTTTAGCAGAAGGCCACAAAGGCAGCCTTAGATTTGGGTCATATGACAATAAGTTGCCTGCTTCTTTGGCTATCTTCATCGCCGCTATATGTGTTGATCGGCATGGTTCCTCAATCAGCCTTAAATATCTACATGATTCACCTCATTAGTTAACTTCAAGAATCTATCACATATCACCAATAAATCAATTCACATATCTCATATGATACACCTATCTCTTTCTAAATTAACACATTTAAGAATCCAAAAAAAGTTAAAATATATCAAGATAAATTTACAACATAACCATGGAAAATGAATGACTTATTAAGTTTCAGATCCAAAATCAAAATTGTTATTATGGAAAATTGTTATTAAGATAAATATAGCAATGCTCCACGTCAGCCCTACATCACTATTACCAGCATTAGTACTGTCAACCAGCATAGCTGAGAAGGTGATTATCAGTGATATTATAATTAGAAGCCATGATTTATCTTTCCCATTTTTGTACATTTCCATGGCTTATTACAACCTTTGTAGTTTATATAACAGTTTATAAATTTTAGTTGATACGTAGTTTATGTTCAAGCACCTGCCTTTATATAGAGGACCAATGTGGAGGAAATAGGTAAGATGGCAAAGGAGGAATCCAATTCCAATACATCACTTTAAAGTGCCACTCCAAAACTTCGGTTTTTTTGTTTTTTAAGGTGCATTTTTTTTTAAAACGAAAGGGACACAGAAAAGAAAAAGGGAATGGTTCGTGAAAGAAGAATATGTTTTTTTTTTCGCATACGAAAGGTGCACGGAAAAGATGCACGGACTGTAAAATAGGAATAAAGAATTGAAACAGATTACTTCGTCGATGATGCGTATATGCTACTTAAATCTGAAATTTTAAGTTTTATTTTATTTTCCCATTAGCTACTCATATAAATTTTACGATTATATTATCAATCCGTAGGGGAAAAAATTAAAATATGCAACAACATTTATAGCATCATCTTTGCACAAATGCATATGATATCACGATATAAACAAGCAATCTATGAATTAATTGTGTAGCAATACAAGTAATGACCAAAATCACTACATGAGGATTAATTGAAACATAAAATGTTCTACGATGACTTTTAGAAAATTAATAAAATGAAAGCAAGCACGGAAGCGCTAATTACTTGCAAATCAAAAAGACAAAAACTACATAAAAACAAAAGTCACTTACCTGTAATAATTAAAAGACTAACTTTACAGCTGCAAAGCAAGGTTGAAATAAGTTTTGGCACAAGGAAAAATATCCATGGAGCTACTGCAACCACAACCGTGTAACCTATCTAGAAAAGAAGAGATACACTAATATTTAGCAGTTAAGATGCATAAATATTAGAGATCAAACTAAAGAATCAGGTTTAAAAAAGGTAGAAGCGTTATGTAGAGAGATTATTAATATATCATTTTGCAGTGCAACTTTCGAAAATTAAATACATTAAGTAATTTGTATATCATGGAAATGAAAATAACAGAATATTGTAGAAGCAAAGTATGTAATGAACTTGCCAATATGAAATAATAGAAGACACTCCCAAAGAAGCATCAATGATGACGATGGCCAGATAATGGGGTTTCTTGCAATATATCAGAAAACCTACAAACATCCAGAAAGGAATTTATAATTTGAAGTTGATAAAATTCAAATATAAAAAATAAACTAGTAATATGTACTTTTTCCTCTGATTTCGAGAATATGCCTGTCACCATCTAGAGTGTACCAAAATATAATTTGCTCAATACTTCACCAGTCGAATGTAAAGAGAATTAACGTGTATAAATATTCTTTTAGTTACTTCTTTGCTCACTAACAGACATGCTCTAAGACTATGTCTCAAGTCTCAACCCAGTATAGTTACATAACTAATAAAAAATGTTCTAATGCATCATTACAGTCTCAACCCAGTATAGTCACATAACTAATAAAACATATTCTGATGCAGCATCATAGTTTTTTTCTTAAACTGATTATTTAAAAACTACGATCTTGATAGACTTAATAATTACTTTAACACCTTTTTTTCCTCAACATTAACTTTTAACAAGAATGAGTGTTGACAGACTGTAGTACTAATAATCTACAGTCTGTTAACTTAATGTTTCTCTTAACCAAAATTGTGAATCTGTACTTGACATAATAGCATATCCCTGATCAGACCGATTATGATAATTTTGCACTGAAAGTCATAAAGAGAAGTGACATCAAGTATTCACACAAGGCTAGGACCGATGGTCATTTTAATAAAGAGATAGCAATTTGGGGAAGAGACTAGTATTTTCCTAATGTTTCAGATAATCCTAATGTTTCAGATAACAATATCAACATTAAATTTTGACTTCAAGTGCTACTGAGAAGAGACCAGTATTTTCCTAATGTTTCAGATAATCCTTAAACAATGTAAAAATATTAATTTGAAACCTAAACTAGATTTAGTAAAAATCTAAACAAGGCTTTTATACCACCTTGCTTTGTTTAGTTGAAGGATTAGTAGGAAATCACCTAATGCATATCTACAACATCAACAACGCCAAAGGAACATAGGAAAAAGTCTGTATAACCATATAAATCTATAGTATTGCAACTAAATTAACTACCACTATGAAATATAAGTAGAGAAATAAGCTTTTGACATAATGGAAATGAAAACATAGAAACCTAATATTAGCCAATTAAAAATTAAATCCTTGTTTTTTTTCTTATGAATAAAACCATCCTGCTTTAAACAGTAGGCAGTTGGCCATTGATAGAGCATATGCACATTTTCAGGTTGATAGCAAGAATGATCAGTGTAAGGAGTTTAAAATTGGATTTGACTTGGGGTTTGTATGCAGATGATGTTATCAGTTTAAGCAGCAACGTTGACAAACAAGCAATGCAAAGGTTGTCATTATCTTCAATTGTAAAATGAAAAAAAACACAAATATGAAATTTGAGTGTGAACAGTGGAATAATCCATTGAGAAACCAATATACCAAGTACCGATATACCAAAAATTAAAGAACTCTCAAGCTTTTGAAGATATGTGGATCTTTTTGTCATTAAGCAAAAGCTATAATATCATGATTATTTATATAAATGATTAGAACAATAAAACTATTTTTAACAAAAATCAAAACAAAACTTTCGCCATTAAAAATTGTGTGACAAACTCAAAACATGATAAGCAAAAGATGTGATAAAGTAATTACCCAAAAAGTGAGATTGTCCTTTGAATTGCCCTGCATACTTTCCTTTTGATTTTCTCTTCTTCAACTCAGTCTCAACCATCTAAATAAACATCTTTTTTGTTTTAGTTTTCATAACCTAGTCACAAAAAGAAAATATTCAGTGTTCGTCCATTTTTTATCAAACTGAAGGAGATAACCCACATGTATATATGTATATTACTTAAAAGCAAGCGTTGAAAACTAAAATGTTTACCAATGGTCAAGATTAAACATATATATAGCTTGTAATAAACAATACATATAACACTTCTTTATGATTAACAGAAGTTTTGACTTTAACCTAAGTATTGAAAATCTGAGCTCACTTCAATCAAAACTCTTGCAAAATGAAGTCATGTCCCTGCATTTGTAATATTATCAATTGGACGACCATGAGCACCCGCGATACGACTTATACCTTATTTACTCCAAAAATCAAGATTTAAATCTAGTAGTCTAATGACTCTAATCCAAATAGGAACAGGTGAAAAATAATCACAGGTAAGTGGAAAATCAGGGGTCCATTTCTTCATGATTAATATATGAGAGTTAAAAGTGTATGGGCCTCTTTTAATTATAGAATCAAAATCGACTGACGATGGAAACTTTATAAAATGAAATCGTTTGATTTGTAGTAAACACCAAATTCAGAAATAGGATTCATCACCTTCGCAACAAATTTTTTGAATTAGTCGTACATCGGTCTGCATCCCATGACATATAACCAACGTATTCATCCACTTACCCACGTTTTCTTGAACAACTGCATCTGGCATATGAATGACAGGTCCTTCTTCATCATTTGCTGTAGAATAAAACTGGAGATCAATCTCTTCTTCTCGTTCTGCAAAACGCCCTGAAGCCTTTCACAGCATCTGCCTAGGTGCTACTCTTCAGTCCAATTATTGAAGAAGATGGGGAAATGAAAGCTTTTAGACTAAGAAATACGCATTTAAATCAAAAAAGTTACGAATAAAAAAATTCATACTTTTGTTTCATTTCAGCTTCAGCTCCTTCACGAACTCTCAAAATAGAAGAATGGATTGTGCATCGATATAATCTTATTCAAGATGATATAGAATCGGCTGAATTTCAGAAAAAAATCCAAGTTGAGAAAATAACTTTTGGAATCGTGAATCAGATTTAGGGTTTGAAGCTATTTAGCGAACCGCTGGGAGAAATTCTTGTTGGCTGCTGCGACGATGTGGAGTGGAGTACAATGATGAAGTCGACGGTGAAAATGGATGAATCAAAACTGAGGATGATTAAAAAGGAGAATTTTTTGGGGAAGAAGAAAGCGAAAAGGGGAAAAGTGAAAACGAGGGTTTAAAATTTTTCTAAGTATGAGAATAGAGCGGTGGAGATTAAACTATGGGTTGCGTTTGGTTTGGTTAGGCGGAATTATTTTTGGTAAAGGCGGGAACATGAATTGTTTTTTGTCACCTTTGTACTGTTTGTGAAATATTATCGGTTGCATTTAAATTAAAACGCTACTAATTTTTACTACTATAAATGGTTTTTCTTGTAGTGTCATTTACTTTTCTGCTATTTTCTATTATGTTTGCTATGTACTAACAGTGCTGGCGCTTTCACATCATACTTAAGGGTGTTGATCCATTTTTTGGGTTAACACAAGTCTCATTACCAAGGAGTAAGTGGATGGAGATGCTTGGATAGAGTCCCCTCACTGAAGAGTGTGCGGATGGACTTGCTTAGATATAGGATCCCCTCACTGAAGAGTAAGCAGATTGGGCCCGATTTAGATATTAATTATGTAATCCAAAGAGACCAGAATCTGGATTGGATGATGATTATGTGATCCGAAGAGATCAAAAGCTAAATTAGATGTCTGTAATGTGATTTGGAAAGATCATAACCTAAACTGGACATTGATTATGTGGTCTGAAGATATCAGAAGCGATATATCAGTATTTGAATGCCACCTGACTTTAAAATGATTTTATAATTATGATTGGATATACCATTGCCTCGATTCGATTGGACTTACTAAAAATGGGATACTAGATGATTTATAAGTAACATCCCAATCAGCGATAATGTGTGACGATAATTGACGATGCTTGATCACATGATATATAATATACTAAATCCTAGCCCAACATGGGATGATACTGACACCGATGTATGACAATTGAAATCGTAAGCAAACATGAGGCAGTGTTAATTTTGATAAGTGATAATTATCTCCCAGGAGAACATGGGATGATTTTGGTTCATGATGTATAATATATGATATGATAATTCAGGGCTAACATAGAATGATGATGATTTATGACTAACACTTAAGCAAAGGCTCAAATCCTTAGCTAGAATGGTCTGGAATGACCTATGATTTATAGGTGAATCTAAAGAAATCGGATGATTCATCATGATTTAATCAATCGGTAGCCAGCCAACTTTAATATTTTTTCTTGAGCAAATCACAACTTCAAATCACAAGGCTTGCTTTGTTGGGGGAGTGTTACGACCAAATTTTTCATAGTCTCCAAACATACTTGAATGATTGAATTGGATTAAAGAACGATAGAGAAATGGATGCACGTCACGAGAAACATCAGTAAGTAATAAAGTAGACGAATACAAAGGAGATAACAAAAAATGGATGGAGCATTTCGGTTTAACATTTACAACTTGGTCCCTAAAGTCGAACCCAAGTCAAGCATGATGATGGCCTAGTAAACTGATAGAAATAACTCGATGCAAAAGATGGCAAATACAAGAGCAAAGCAACCTAAGGACAAACTAGAGATAAGCTCGAATCAAGACACAACTCGACCTGAGTCAACTCGGTGATGAGTTGAGGGTCACAACTCGGGTCTGAGTTATGACTTCTTAGCCGGGGTTACTCGTGATTTTTTTACGGAGTGACATAATGAATGTGGAGAATGGAGCACTTTCAGGAGACTATCTCGAAGATCTTCGTCTATAAATAGAGAAGAGATGCACTTAGAAAAGGACCCTTTTCTTAATCTTGATTCTAAAATCCTAATTTTGATGAGTTGTGAAATACACTTTGGAATTACACTCTGTTGGATTCTTACCGAGTTGTATGCAACTGAGTTGTAAGTACAACGTTGTAAAAACAAAAGATAATCAATGGAAAATGACTAAGCGGACGTAGGCTGGAGTATTTACCAAACCATTATAAAAATTATGTGTTCTTCTCTTGTTTTTATTCTCTTTTCTGTTTTAATTTTCATATTTGATATTTCATTGTGTGTTTGTACCATTTTTGGTTCAAACAACGGTGTTCGGCGATTGCTTCGTTTCTATATTTTTTTGATTTCTTGAACCTCAATATTTTCAGTCAAATATGTTTTATCCGACCGATCTCAATTATAATTTTCTACAAAATTATAGTCCAGTCATTAATTAGTTCTTATATAATTGAGATTATTCTTGCTCTTTAATTCTCTTTGTTGTACTTGTTGTTCTGGATATTCCTTATTTCATTACATTTTGTAGGTAATAAGATTTTAAAGTATTTTCGTTGAATGGAATAAAATTTCATATTTATTACAGCAATGTAATCCATTTATAGTAAGAACTCAGAGGTGTTGGCATATTGCAGGACCATTAGAGTATATACCTAAAGACACTATCATGGAGGCACTAAGAGTATTGCTTGGTACATCATCAATTACTCGAATGCGTATTTTTTCTACCTACTGAATAATCAAACTTCCATAAACTAACAACCTTACTCTTTTTTAATCACTCATATATAAAAAACCATCACATGCTAGTTCATTGCAATGATGGGAAAGTATGAACAATATGTAAACATGATTTCTCTTGTTTTGATATTATATTTAAAAATCGTAACATGTTTAAATTTGAAATGCAGCATAGGATAAGGTATCTAAGTGGGTGTTCCAAAAAGCTACAGAATTGGTGTTTACCCTCTGTATCAAAGGAGTACATAAGGTATGCAGCTACCAAAGCAAGAGTTTAAAACTGTAAATTCATATAAAACTAGTGTGAACCCGTGCTACGCAGACGGGTTGTAGCTACATGATGCATGTACAACCGTCGTTGAATTTTTGGGTATAAACTTCCAATGTAAACTAATAAGTTAAACATAATTTTGAAATGTACAGACATTTTTGACAACTTTAACCCACACATATATACATTTTTGACAACTTCCAATGTTCGACCTAGGTGGAATCATCTTTGCCGACAGAAATTTAAAAATAGATCAAACTATTATTTCCAAAACAAAATGGTGGTTTGCATGTGGCAATAGGTAGGGATTTCTAAATTTACAGTAAACATCGAGGGTAAAAATGTAATAAACAGAAGTGGGTGACTTGCATTTTCGCAAAAACTAAGCATTGTTATATGATATACCTCATAAGTAGTAAATATACAAAATGCAATCAGACTGTATTTAAATAAATACATGGCCACATTCACATTCATAAAAGTACATAAAGAGTGCCTAGCAAGTTTAAGTGTATAATAATGAAATATCACATTTGCATGCACATGACGTCAAACAATAAACTAACTTCAGCCTCTTAGCATTATTGGAAGCATATAAACACCACTGGATCCCAAATGATAATGCCACCAACTGACAGTGCTTAAGTTCGTATTAGCCTTCATTCTCCTTCATTTCCTAGAGAAGTATGTAAAATTTAGTCCATGTAAAGCTGACAAAAATCAAAATAATTAATTTAAACAACAGAAGACTAACATGTACTGCTAAATTTATGCTTAACTATGCATACAGTTGATACATGCAGCAGTAGAAAAAAGTGCAGAGAACAAATATAAAATGTATGTCATGCCTTTCAGATGAGTAGTAACAATTCCAGCAAAAATTTTATATTGAGATAAAATCTCTAATGGAAATGACTGGAAGTACAATGTAACAGGTGCAACATTGTGAGCCCAGAAACACTCAAATGGCAGATAGGAGCAACTCAAACTAACGTCGAACGGTCAATTTATAACATTTTAGTAAAAACCAATGGCAATTCTCTTAGAAAAATGTGGTGGAGATGACTTAAGTTGAGTATTATAGACTAATTACCCAAAGAAGACATCTATAAAGCCAACCACCATTTTATACGTAGATATATTATTGCATTAACCATTGTAGTTTACTTTACCAATCGACCTACCAAGAAATTAAACAGAGATGGCGCTCTAATTTCAATATCTAAAAATATGAATCAAACGGGTATTTTGGTCTGGGCTATCCAGTAGTAAATGCTGATGATCCAATGAGGCAAAACGCTAGTTCTGAAAAATCAAGCATGGAAGCAAACTTAGTGAAATAACTTATCATCGTAGCTCAATTGAGCATATAGCTCAATCGAGCAAATAGTATTTCATAAGTTTCCAAATGAACAATATTAATGTGACTGCTTCTTCCTGTTTTTAAATTGCAATCTATTAATTCTACCACCGAGTCAAACAAATAAAATAAAAAAATCTGAAAATCTGTAAAAGCTATAGTATATAAAACCTACAGCATTGTACTGTCTGCTTCATAGTGTCTGAACTTTGGAGAAAAAGGTGGATATGTGGATCTGCACTTAATGTCAAATTTATTGCACATAAAAATCCTCTCAAAAACATGCATTAAAGTGCAACATATAACTATTTTCATCCGTGTATTTTAATTTCTTTGAAAATCATATCTACACTTAATAGCAGATTTCTTATTTCAATATTAGTTGTTAATTTTTCTCATTTTGTTAATAAGTTGACTTCTCCACCAGATTAACTACAGGATATGAAGTACCAATATGCAATGGCCTGTTTTAGTTTATTCTAGTCGAATATTGCTAATTTTAACTAAATTAATCGCGAAAAACTAATAAAGATATGAAAACCTCTGGTACTCTGATTCTGTGGTAAAAATTTACTATATGTCAATAGCAAGAGGCGACTGACTATGGCTAATTTTATCGACTCGTTATTTATCTTGAAAAAAAGTATTTCCAAAGACTTTTCATGCATGTGGACGCGTCTAGATGTGCAATTAAATGGAGATGTACCATGCATAGAAAATGACTATTATAAATTTAAGGTGTGGGGTGTTTCCAAACCTTTATTTGGTTATCAATTTCGTTAATGTACTATAATAT